>JAPWTK010000308.1:267500-573825 GCA_029963805.1 Aromia moschata | reverse complement strand
TCAGGTGGTTTAACATAACCTCAATATATGTATATGTAACCTCAATAAAACCTCATTTATGTTTACGTGTGTAACTGCAAATTAAGATTTATCTAATTTGTTTTTACACTTTTTGCAGTGACTGTAAATAATCCAATTAGTACTGATAATGGAATTTGGTGACTTAGGAGACGATAAATCAATTCAAGAAAAGCTTACTAATTTTCACAGTAGCGTCGAGAAAATTGATAACATGCTTAATTTGGTATTAAATAATGATATTTATGAGACGCTTTCTCTCAAAGAAAAAGTTGACTACGATTTGTTTATAGCTTATACACTAAATACTTTATACTGGATGTACTTAAGGAGTATAAATGAAGATCCTAACAAAAACGACATAAAAAACCAGTTGAGTAGAATCAAAGACTATATGGTTAAAGCAAAACAGGTATGTATTTTGTTTTTTACTTATTCAAAACTGGTATATGTTCAGATAAGCCACTTCTACTCTATGCACTCAACAGACATATTCATGTATAGGTCTTCGTACCACCAATGCACAAAACATACTTATATGCTGTGCAAATGACCAACAATAGCGATTCATCCATAAAAATTATGAATATATAACATGGCCATAAATATGTTCTATTTATTCAGCGTGAACTTCAACTTGCAGATCCATCATTATAGATTTCTTTTCATTTATTAGAGAGATCTTTATTTATTGGGCTAACGAGAACAGTGAAACCATCGGCGGGGAAGGTAAAAGAGTGGAAATCGCTGAGGTGAAAATTGGGAAGAGGAAATACAACAAAGGACGATATCTTCATGGACAATGGGTTTTCGGCGGTATCGAGAGGGGGTTACGTAATTTTTTTTTTTTTTGGTTGCTATATACAGTGCCTGTTGGAAAGCATATGACTATTGATCGCGAGATAATTATCAACATCTTACAGTGAACCACTCACTTAACTTCGTTGACCCCAAGACGACGGTGTACACACAAAATGTGGTGTTATGGGTGGAAGTGCGAAAACTAGTGCCGAGGTACAGACGCAGCAAATAACATTATGAAGGATATTTGTCCGAGTGCTTGTTTATGTTACGCCATACCGACCACAGGAAACGTTTTTGGAAGTACGCGGGGCAACTTTACAAACCACTGTCACATTAATCCTTTAACGGTAGGCGATACAACATTTCGCATGTATCTGTGAATTTTCCCTTGCCTTTTTAGACACATATCTCTGTAAAGCTTTCACAGTATCATTGCATTTCCACGTTTACGTACCTACAATTTGCCTTACTCTTTTATACGAGTTCTGAATATTGTGCAGTACTGACCGTGAAAATTTATTAAAATATTACGCAATGACCTTGAAAAACTTAATTTTTGGACGATCTTGACCTTTGACATGAAGAAACAAGTGTTTCCAATGGGTTTTATGAAAAATCAAATACATTTGCCTTGAAAAAAATCACTATTTACATGTAATTTTACCCACCCCTATTCGCTCCCTTTTCCCGTTAACTTGGGGGACTAATACTACTTTGCGCACGATTTTGATGGTCAAACATGGTGTATATTACTGTTTTCTGGGTATCTGACGAAAAAAAAACGCTAAAATTGCAAAAGTGGCTTATTTGAACAACGACCTATTGCAATACTACAGTACCTTACACAGGATAAACAAAATGCAAAATATAATACACAAGACAGACCAAAGTAATTAATCCTTGAATTAGATTCTTTAATCCACCTAGTAACAGAATATACAAGAAGTAAAAGATTAATGGAACCAAACAACGTGCGACATAAGTTAAGTAACTATATAGGATCGGGTTCATGAGAATCCCAGACATCCGCCGGAAGGCTTATGACTGTGTGTGTCAGGTGTCCTTTCCACTTAACACAACAATTAATTACTTTGGCATATAATATTGTATTTTATGTTTTGCATTTTGTTTATTCTGTTTTGTTACCTAATATAGTTGCTTAACTTATGTTAACTTATGTTAAGCAACTATATCAGGTTAAGCAACTATATCAGGTTAAACAATTAACTTAACGAATATTAATCGAACTCGTGGCATTATTACGATTAATAAACGGCTTCGTTATTATTTACGTTATAAATATATATATAAACCAGCATTCTCATAAGATAAGTTATAAATATGGAATATATGTGGGCATACATATATATGGAATATATGTATGTAGGTACATATAAAAATTATATGATGAAATAAACATTCTAGAATATCCAATTAGATAAAAAAGATCGTAACCAAGAAACTGTTAGGTTGGTTAGGATATCCATCTGAAAATAAATATATGTCAACAAAAAATTATTTTAAATTTTTTTTTTAAATGAACACAAAAATATATTTCAGTTTGTACCCTTCCTTTTTGGTATCTGTGATGCGATTACTAATGAGTAATATTGTTATGATGCTTGTGATGACATGATGGTAATCGGCGATTATTAATCAATTTAATATTTACTTACTCGTGTAGGCCTCTAATTCATACCTACCAGTGCCTTAATCTTAGCAGATAGCAAGTAGGTCAGTGGGAGTGATTATGGATAACGATAATCGTATTGGGTAGTGGCTTATGTGTAAAGTTGGATAATCGGTACCGTGCGCTAGTGGCGTATGCATCCTTTGCGATAATTTTTATTCGTTGTAAATGTTATACTTGAACGAAAATTTTAAACGCTTACTCTCTTAAACATCATTAACTTGAGGGAGTCGTCACTGCATTGGAATTATGGAGTATACGACATGTATGCGACACCAATTATCCAACTCTACTTATGTGACATTATGTCTCGCCATCTGCCACTGCCGACGCATAAATTTGGCATTCCCACTCTCCGTGACAATTGGTTAACTCAGTTTTACAGTTGTTAAGATACAGACAAGCTAGCGGTACATTCAAGCTTGACAGCTAAAACTACCTGCGAGCACAACAGATAAAAACCTTCAAAAAGAGCAGTTATTCATAATAAATGACAGGCAAACTGGTCGATGTCGTTGAAAGTGAAATGAGAATTTGACACTGTAGTCCCTATTTTACAATTGGTACTAATTGGTTGTTTCATTACTGAATTTAAAATTGTAGCATTTCAGGAATAAATTGGGCTTCAATCAAGACATAATAAGTAATGAGGTTGTACACAGTATAGCCTTCAATCATTTTAGAATATCATATTTTAGAACATTGTCTATAACAGTTTCTTGCCTGTTCGTGGGCTTTTAGAACTAATTTTCTCCTAGTATACTACACTCTGACCCACTATTTCTGTTTTGATTTTAAATATGTCATGAAATGCCAAAAAAAATGTGCTCAACTGTAACCTAATTGTAAACCAAATATTAGTTGGTTAATAAGTTAACGTTGAACATATAGTAAGAAGTTTTATACCATTTATAGTGTAAGAACTTTTTTACATTTTTTTTATTCAGGTTCATACTGTTCCAATTTCACAGTTTTCTTTCACTTTCAAGGTGTAACCTAGATTATTCAGTTAATATGAGGAAATAACGATGACACTTTTTTTTCTCATCCAGGCACATGAAAGACAAACAATTCGGCCAAAAATAGATCAGCAGGCAGCTAGCAGATTCGTGAAACATGGAATCCAACATAGAGAGAGAAACCAGATCAACCACCACCAAATAAAAAAATTAAAATCTGATTAATACCTACTAGCTTATTTAAAATATAATAGATTCATGTATAAAAATATAAATAATAAATGTGTCATTTAAGCTCTTAAAATGCAGTTTCTTACAATTCTCATAATTACCAAAAAGTATAACTTTGCGGCAACCATTTCCTTCATTTTCTACTTATTGATTAAGAATAACAAATCAGCACAAAGAATCCACGGTTGTTTTCTCTATAAAATGGTTTCAAATAAAATATAGTTCATTCGTTTCAAATTTGTGCTTACATTATGTGCCATCTGAGTATAAACTAACCTGTATAAAAGGTAAAAACTGAGAATATTTTATGTTCATAAAATTGGTATATTTTTCATTTATTACACAACCACGATTAAAAAACAACGTCTTTAACTTGGATTTCTTTTGGGGTGGAGAGGGTATTTAACAGTGACAGCTCGCCAAGGGATGCAAGTGACGCATTCCTGCATATAAAATTTCCATTTGGTTGTATATACCATTTAAAATTATTCATAATCTTAATATATTTTGTAATTTAGGTTTACTTTGATGTTGAAAATGATGTATTCGGTTTGTTTTATAGGGTGTCCGAGAACTCAGTACTCAGAATAAAATGATTTAGGCCAATTTTTTAGCCCAAGTTGATTCGTTTAGCCACTAGAGGACGTCAAAATTCCACAAAAAATGTGATTCTTTTATAGTTTAGTTAAGTATTACTAAAATGCAGAGATTGATACTTTTCTATTCATGTCTTGTTATTGCACGAGTAATGGCAAAAAAAATGTGCTCAGTCCTCTAATGCAGCTGTCATTTAAAATTTAATTTCCACCATGAAAATTTCCTGTGATAATCGAACGCTCTCTAGTGGTTAAACAAAGCAACTTTGGCTATATGCAAGTTGGCCTAAATTGTTTTCTTTTGAGTCAATGAATCTGGTATTATGTTTTTCCTTCAATTCCCGGACACCCTATATGTATAGAAATAAAATGACGTGGAATGCACAATCCACATCAATTTAAATCCGCTGCACTTCACAGCGTTCTTTACGGCGATTGCCATGGCAACGAGGGAGCTTTCTGTATTATTATGTCGCAGAGTTCGAAGCCACTTCGCCGCCATTTTAAACAACAATGACGATTAGATCAGTACTTTAATCTCTATCAGTCACTAAAGTTATACCATAATAATTATATACTGCAATTATTTTGTCTAGTCGTGTTTCCGTTGAATGATTCTTGTGCTTAAAAAGAGTTGATGGCTGAAGACACACGTAAGAGTTTAGCAAAAATTTCAGTCAAAACAGGACATCTGAATGAACTTTACATATTCAGTATGTGTAAAGCCAACATCGGCCGGTTGCGAAAAAAGGACAGATGTTTACCTTTTTTTCACTTATATTTTTTTTTCGTTTTTTTTTTTTTCATAATTTAAGAATGAACCACTGGAGATTAATAAAATGTATTTTAGAGATCAAAAATTTTTTAAATTATTTATTACTTCTATTTTTTACTAACGTAAATAAAGGTTACTAGAAATCTTTAGGGTAATTAAACTTACGTCATTATTGCTTTTTAAAACATATATTGATATAAACACCTACACTTTATTCAATACCTCTAAGGAGCCTACTAAGTTTTATAGAATAATAGTTATTATGAGACTTTTAGTTAATTTCAGTCAACACTTTACGTTTGCGTAACATATTTTTACAGCTATCAAAAAACACTGAATCGAAAATAAACTAATATAACACATGTTTATACAAATAAAAAAGCATATAAAAATACTAAACTAGATATGAAATGGGGGATGAATATGGAATGATCTAAAAGATTATGTCACTTAGAAGCGTCCTCCAAAGGGTGGTCTCTGCATGCGACCTCTGGCGCGTCGCGCTACAGCTCTAGCCTGGAAGTTAGGCGATGGACCACCTCTGCTTCGATCTGTAAACAATATATGCTCAATTTAAATAGACTCAGGAGTTTACTAAACCACAGATTAATTTGACTTTCATAATATACTATGATTTATGCTGCCAATAAAAAAAAGTATTGATCTTTCCTACAGTTATGACTAGAGCTTCTAAGTCGTGGGCTACAAACAGAACTGACATCGACCGCATGAGCTCACCCGACCCCCAACCTATTTCGCCATCATACTGACAAAACTGTTTTGCATTCTGCAGTTTTCTTAAATTACTCATACACAACCAATCATACATCGTGTATAGAAATTTTGTTGGTTTACTTTAGTATCAAATTATTAATTATATATAAATTATATATACAATCAATTAAATACGAGACAATCGATTAAACTTTTTTTTTTGTTTGAAAGGGCATCGAAAAGTGCTTCTTCTGACCATATTGTGGCTTTTCAGATGCCTTGATGGCTTGATATGTTTTATTTCAAACCTTCGAAATTCACTATGACCATTTAGCGATTTCTGTATTTAAAATGTGAACCTACGAGCCCAGTCGCATTTGTATTGGACCATTTTCATTTATTGATTATTGTCAACTAATGAAGTAAATAGCAAATAGTATTGATTAATTGCAAACACCACATGGTACCAAATAAACTTGAATGAATGAATGAAAGAGAAAAGTGGGCGGGAAAACCCATGCACTTAGGCCGCCTGACGGGCCCATTGTGCACCCACATTCCATGAGTATTCACCCAGGTAAGCCGACCTCTCTCGCAAAGGCGCATCTTTTTGCTGGGGTGAATACTTTTAACATCCTCTGGGTTCAGAACACAGCAAATAAACTTAGGTGCTTTTATTTCCACTACAATTAGTGTTTAAATAATAGTACGAAAATATAACATTAGATCACATATTTCCTTCGTCCAATACATATGTGACTGGGCTCGTATGGTGTTGACTCATTTACCGACTTTTAATTTCGATATTTTGCTCAATTTGCTTTTGAAAGAAACACCTTGTATATTGTTTGTTCACATTTGACATATGAGTGTTTTGAGAGGTCCTGGTGTTAATCAGGGTCTAGCAATCAGGTTTTTAAATGAAAATATTTTGTGATTTTTTGTCACACAAGACACAACATATTAAATGTGTTCTTTATGTAACGGTCCCTAATAAAAAATTCCTAATTGATCATAGTGTAGTCGCAATGAGCAATCCGCGAGTCTCGGTTTCAAGCCCATACCAGACCAACTTTCTTTTTGTTTTAAATACTTACATTGTTAATTACTTTATTAATTAACTATCATCTAAAACCCTTCCTTTCCCTCTGTTCTCAAAATTATGAATTTACTCCATAATCAGATTTATTAATACACATCACTTGCTAGAATTCAAATACATATAGATGTGTAGCTATGCTCATAGCAAGAAAATCATTCTGCTGCGACAGGTCCTCCTTACAGTCTTACAAGATGGTGGACCTTCAAATTTTCCCCCTCCGCTTATGTCCTACTGCCTAACCAGTTAGTATACAAGATCTGTGAAAAATACATGGACTGAAATTAATTCAATCAACTAAGAAACCAGTATGTTGCCGAGATTTACAGAGATGTAGTGTAAAAACTATCAGAGAAAACCCCATAGAGTTTTATATTGGTGTAATCGGAAAAGATAGGGCATTCCGTTTTTGGAAAAATATTGGTGTTCCCTTTAAAAAAATCGGGTCAATCGCCACTGGCACGTTATTTTGACATTCTATGTCTTGGTTGGTTGGCTTTGTATTGCCCATGTCTAATATTGCGATCTGTGTCATGGTTTTGCGTCACGTCACGCTTCGTAAAGATGGTTTGCCTAACCTAAAGGGGCAAAATATGGGGTAGAGAAAAACTCTACAATATTTCAAATCTGGGGTAGGGAAAAACTCTATCGAGCATCATGTATGTGACGCATGACGTCATGGGTCCAAAGACATAGAATGTTCCATGGCCTCACGTGCGTAGCTTCGTGAGTTTCAACTTTTTTAACACTCAGTTCATTTATTGAGCAAATTTTAATCTCAAATATTAGATGAGATAGAGGGGAGGGTCCATTCTCAATCAATCATCCTGTGTCAATCACATGCTATGTGCAGCTCATGCACTTAATTGTATTGCATAGACTGTTTTCCTGTAGTTAACGAACTAACAGGATGTGATTTTTTTTTAATGCTCCTACACGGAGAGGTGCTTTTAGAGCAGCGTTACCAGAGACTCCTTTGCTTCCCGAGCCCTTTATAACAAGATGGGGTACTTGGTCAGAGAATGAAGCTTATTATGATAAGCATTTTGAGGAATTACAAAGGGTTATTTATAGTTTGGATCCCAACGCAAGAAATGCCATACATACAGTGCAGAACTTGCTTCATACACAAAGACTATGTGGTGACTAGAGCCCGAATCTCTACCGTACATTCCTGGTATGTACTAACAAATAACTCCTATGAAGTGACAACAAACTGTTAAAATTTTTAAAATAATGCAATATTTATATTAGTTATAGTGCTTAAGTTGTAAGTGACTTTAAAACCAGTATATTTATAAGTCTAAGGTAACATGTTGATAGTAACGCTGGATTTATAAACTCTTCGTCAGCGCTGGCGTTGGCATTGGCATAGCGACCTTGGCATTGTCGCTGTAGCATCTCAAACATGCCATTTATAAACTCTCGTTGGCGCTCGCGTTTTCTTTTGTATCACAAATTAAGGTTATGTTAACTTAATCTATTTTGTTTGTGTTTTTCATTTTGTAAACATAGATTTGACAAACAATAATACCAAATTGATGGGATTGTTGTCTGTTATATTATGTTTATATATAAAATCTTGCTCCACAATTATGTTAAAACGTGGAAACTGTCTAAAATCATATGCTTAATGTCATTTAATAAAACATCATAATAACGTGACTACATTCATGCGTTGTGATTGGTCGCGGTGTCCGTGCTACGAGTTTACTACGAACGCCCAACGCCGAAACATAAAATTAACTTATCTCGAACGCCAGCGCCGTTTATAAACGACTCTATCTAAAACTACTGTTTTAACTTTGGACGCGACGCCAGCGCCAGCGTAAGCGCGACCGACAAGTTTATAAATCCACAATAATTTCTAAGCTCCTTGATATACGAACTGCGGTCCTAACCTGATCTTTGACGTCATATATGACTGAAATCAGGCCTCTAGTGATGACATACGTATACAACATATGGTCAACAACAATTATGCTATCTTATTGCAACAAAGAAACTAGAAATATGTGGTCTATCGTTATAAGAATAGTTTTGGGAAGTGAATGATGTCAAAGACTACATAAACCACCACAATACACATATCATCAACACTGTTATTAAAGAAAACATACAACATTTTAGAACTATGATCAGTTATAACTGGTAGTCATCAACTATTTTAACTCCTATTCTACTAAAATATAGCAAAATATAGCACATACATAGACAACTTTGTGTATTGTCCTTTGGTAACATTTGACATTGAAAGGATATTTTTCACGCATAAAGTGCTGTTGTGTGGTAAACATCACAGTTTTACTACAGACATCTTGGAAAAGTACCATTGTCATAAAGCTTCGTTATCAACACCAGTTTGCGGATTAATCAGACACCTTGTCAGATTGATCACCTGTTGGTAATTTTTTTTATTTGTACATTTCCTTCGCCATTTTTATGTTCAGTTGAATAGTCACTATTATTATAATGTATTTGCTGTGCACATAGTGGTTGCTGGATATGGAATAAGGACCTGGACTCCAGTCCTGTTTGTAGCTCGCAATTTAGAAGTTCTAGTTATAACTAGGGTCCTGAAATGTATACCACAATGCAGGATCAGCACTATACAACTCTATAATAATTAAAATATAAACCGTATTTTTTAAGCGCCTTGTAAATTATATGCGTGTATTTGTTGCCCGTGCATACGTACGCCACTTACCGTGACTGGTAACGCGCGGGACTCGTAGTATGCCGTAGTACACCGGTCCTGTGCGGAAGCTCTGGATAGTTGAACGCAGTTAACTCTGCATTGTGGCACAGTTTGCGGACCCTAGTTATGACATACTATTCAGAGAAAAACCCAGCTTCTATATTTCATTTTATATTTTAATTCAGAAATTGTACTGAACGTACATTATGGCATTTCCGTCATTCTAGAATAGTTATAATCAGTAGCTCAACTTAAAATCACTTATAGTCACCTTGAGGGTGATGTCTTTGGCCACCTGGCGACCTTTGATCACCCCATATAATAGGTGTAGGTCCAGACCTAGGCATATTTCCTCTAGGAATCGACGTTCTCACAGACCTACGTGCCGAATTACCACCTCGCATATTTCTAACTCTAGAATTTGTGCTTGGTGAAGCCTCCGCTTCTCTCCCCTCTTCCTCCCCTTCCTCTGTAGGCAATGTCTTTTCACCTTCAGAACTAACCTGAATAAAGAAAAAATAGTACTATTAAGATAATTACAATTTCACTGACAATTTACCAAAATTGGCAAAAGCCGATTGTTACAAATACTCTTATAATTAAAAAAAAAATGCTCTTAAGATGGTGAACAAATATAGCAACCAGGATCTTGACCAAATGTTTATTTATTTATTTATTTATTTACTATTTAATTTTAATTAAGTTTTAACAACCATAACAACTTAATTATATAGGTTGCAAATTATGAGTTTATTTAAAAAAAAATTACCCCATCATCTCCCTCTAGAATTTCTTCAGCTTGTTCTGGCTGTGAGGCCCCCCTCGGATGATGTACCAGCAATGCTCGGTGGCCCCATACATTCAGCTGAACTGCCTTCGCCGCCAGTTTCATTATCATCGGCTTCACCACTTATTGTTATAGACGGAATTTCTGCTGCAACAAAATTAAATATCAAATATCTATTTATAATAAAACCAAATCACAGCATTGTTTTATGGCAGTTCAAAAGTAACTATGTACGTATATGTTCTTTGTATGCCGTAAATTGAATAGGGACATTATTGTTATCCTTGTTTTATATTTAACAATTTATTGGACAAGGAATTGTTCAAATTGTCATCGAATTTGTTACTTTCGTTAAATTGGCCAATACATTGTAGAAATAGAACTTGTTTTAATTTGTGGATCAATTTTCGTAGAGTTTAGGAACATTTCGTTTTAATTTTATAATGCCAACTTGATTGTTAACTGTCAGTGGGATTGAACAATTGAGGGAAATGAAAAACGGAGAACACAAATATGTGTTCAGATTCATGGTCAAATTTTATGAAGTTTTGCAAACTTGATCAAAAAGACAATAACTTACCTCTTGCAAGCAAAAAAAAAAAAAGAAAACTACAAATTAAGTACCTTTATAAAAGATGACCAAAATCGACTTCAATAGCAATTCTACAAAATTGAGGTCAATTTTATTGCACTCTCATATCTGTTATTGTAGGCATTATAGCTTGCATAAATCATTCTGAGACACCCTGAATATCCCAATCCATGATTCATAAATACAGGTACATAAGTCCATCACATCGAAATACGAAGTAGCAAAAATAATTCTAACTAACCGATAGTGGCACCACAGATATATAACTGATAACATGTGTTTTAAACAGGGTCATGTTTAAATATACTTTTTTCATCCAAAGTAACGTCGTATTCGTCATCTCCAAAATAATCTACGCTGGTACTAGGTTGTTGATCTTCCCACAGTGTGAACATTAGTTTTGTAATACTCATATTACAGATGATATGAAAAAGTATGTAATACTAACGAAATCACAAAAAAAATACCCTCTGTTATCCACAACACTACGTGCACTCACAAATAGCAGATTGGTAATGTGTAAACTCAATCCCTGTTTTCTGAAACCACCTGTTGTTCTAAGTGCAAAAAAATGATAAGTCCTACATTCTATGAATGTTTGATGTAATCGGAGCAAATAAAAATAAATGAATCGGACAGCATACAAGTTTTACATGATACATCTCTAGTACCCAACAAAATTGAGTCAGATGCATTAATAATGGATCGTTTACACATTTGTAGTATTATTTTGCAGTCAGTTATTTGTAGTTCATAAAATAAAAATTATACTGTCCCACTTTGTATGTGCCCCTCAATAATCAGTTTCGGAGGCCTTTAGTATTTTTTTTTACTTCTTATTTTGATGTTATGGACTGTACATTAGTAAGCAAATGTATATACAGTACGAGCTCGATAGTTCAACAGAGCAAAGTTATAAAACAAAACGTCAGCAAAGACAATATTTACTAATATCGTTGGTATTAATATCTCAAAACGGCATTAAGATTATTATGAAGATAATCCAGTAATTCAAAACATTCGGTAATTCCACGAGAGTTTAGACAATATAGCTTGATTTTTATGATGTAGAATTATCGAGCTTATACTGTAACTTCGGTTGTTGTTCCACAAATATGTAGCTACATATTTCTTTTGACGGTTAATAGACCACCATCAATGTCACATTTCTTTTTTTTTTTTCGTTCCTTCCTTATGATAAATTGAGCCTATCACAGCAATATTCTAAAGGTAAACTATCCATTCTAATGAATGACGAGGGTTACAATACATTTCTGATTTTATATATTTATTTTATTATATATCTGTAATTTTAGATACCGATGCTAATATAAGGAGTGCATTCTCAACATTACATATGCTCCATTGCATAATACTTTGAGGCATAAATCAAAAATGTTTACACTACTCGATAACCAGTCTTATTGAGTTTTATAATTAAAAGTATTAATATTTTAACCAAAATAGTGATTTTTATAATACTACCTTAAAAAAAATCAATTCGTGAAATTCTGTGTTAAAAGTTAACTTGATCACAAAGAATTAACACCCAATATATTAATTTACCCAAGGC
Source organism: Aromia moschata (assembly GCA_029963805.1). Taxonomy (NCBI): domain Eukaryota; kingdom Metazoa; phylum Arthropoda; class Insecta; order Coleoptera; family Cerambycidae; genus Aromia; species Aromia moschata. The sequence goes on along the minus strand of JAPWTK010000308.1, from coordinate 561,289 downwards.
TTTGTGAAATGATACATCTAAAGAGTTTAAATAAACAAGCCATTTATCAAAATCGGTCCAAGCCGCCATGGAGTTTTTTTTTAGGTTAACTTTGGAGGTCTATGGCTCTAAAATAAAAAAAATTGTACCTGGATTTTTTCCGTAGATCATATTTATTTGTCGCTCTTAACTTGCAGCTAAATGTTGTCAGTGTAATTTACAAACGCCCCATATACTGGTATATCAAAAATATCACTAATTCCTAACACAACAGAAAAAAATATTCACGGATGGCAACTTTTTAACACTAAACCGTATATCCGTGGGGAATTTAACGACCTTCTTCTCTATTTGTTTTTTTTTTATTTGGTTGGATTAGGTCCAGGAATAAATAACAACTATTCGATTTTTGCCAACGTTTCGGAGCTTTATTTCTCCTTCATCAGGGCTCAATCAATGTTAACACTGTTAACAGGACAATACACTTTAAAAAATATAATTTTTCCTTTAAAATTACTATACTAATTTTTAAAGTGTATTGTCCTAAAATTTAACTTAATTTAATGTTTAAAAATTACTATAGTAATTTTTTAAGTGTATTGTCCTGTTAATAGTGTTTTGTTTTTATCTTTATACATTTACTATATATGTATATAGACAGTACCGCCAATGTTTGTAACGTACCACCTTACATGACAACAATAACAACATTGATTGAGCCCTGGTGAAGGAGAAATAAAGCTCCGAAACGTTGGCAAAAATCGAATAGCTGTTATTTATTCCTGGACCTAATCCAACCAAACAAAAAAAAGCTACTAAACTGTATATTATCATATTTAAATTATGTAATATTTGGTATCTAGTCCCTTAGCTTGAATAACATGTCTTAAATGATTTGACATTAAAATGAACGGGTTTTTTTATAGAATTCAGGGGACGTTTGTTTCCATTCTGTAGTCAGAGCGGTCTTTAACTGGTTTTTGTTGGTAATATTATGTTGTTTCATGTGTTTATCCAAAACCTCCCGCAGATGCCCAATCAGGTTTAAGTCTAGGGATCGAGGTGGCCAAAGTAATTAGTGAGGGACACTGAAAAGTAGCCATTTCCCACACAATAGGTTGTGTGCTTTTAGTCATTGTCCTGTTCAAAATGAAAGTTCTCCACACAATACAGATTTTGCTTGTTTTATTTTAATTTATTCCATATTTGCAAACAGGAATGTTAGCCCATAATACATGTGATGAACACACAGTTTCCAACCCTGGCTGAAGACATACAGCCCCAGACTAAAACCCGCCACCTCTATGTTTGAGTATTTTGTAAATGCTGCAGAAAGAACTCCGTATTATTCTGTCTCCAAACAAGTTTCCTGCCATCACAATGGAATACATAATTTGCTCTCAACAGAGAACAAAACTGTATCCCAGAAGGAAGAATCCTCAGCAATATATCGATTTTCAAATTCCAAACGTTTCTACTGGTTTATCTTACTTATCAGTGGTTTTCTTCTGGGACATCTTGCAAGGTAACCTTCACATTTAAGCACATTCCAAATTATTCTCACACACAATTTACAGACAGATTAAAATCACAAAACTTTGGAAAAAAATACCCCTCTTATATTAACTGTTATGCATTATGTATATTAGCATTTGTATTTTAATTCTCATTCAGAGCCGCAACTGACTTTTGAAAATTAAAAAAAAAACAGTTTCTACACCATGCAACATAAAATTTTAGGAGACATTTGAACAGGCAATGATAGTCTCAAAATTTGTTCATTCTAGTTAAAAAAATCATTCAAATAGACTGAATCATTTAGGTAATACATGTGTCAAGGTTAACCTAAATTTTAGATAATTAACTTCAAATTTGCAGTGTGTTTGATCTATTTGACATGATGGTGGTCTTCTCCTCCATGGATATAAAATTAAATTACATTTCATTCACTTCTATTCGATATCTAGGGTAGAATTCATAGTTGTCACTTAATAGCTTCTTCATAGTAACACTCAAGTGTCTGTTTGGACCAATACAGAGCCCAAATTGTCTCCCTCAAGAATTGTTTATTTTTAAGTGCTGACTATGAATTCAGCACCTAATCAATAACTTTTTCTGGCTCCTAGCTCTTTTCAGATGTGTTCTAGGAAGTTTGTCTCAAAAGAACATTTTGTTTTTTATTTTGGAAAAGTAGAAGACAATGATAAATGTTTATCTTGCAACAACAAAAATATTGCCTATTAAATCTACTGTGGTTCTTTTATCTCAATATCACTATTGTGGAACAAAACTAATTTTTATCCGAAGAGCAACAAAATAGGTAAACAAGAAATAAAGTGGAAATAACATACAGAAGAACTAAAACTAAATTAGAAAATATAACATTTATTACTTACTAATATAAAATTACAGAGATAATGAATGAAACAATTATGAATAATATTGATTATTATAAATTAATGTTTTTAGTAGTCCATTTGTCCTTTGTCAAAAAAATTCTCCGCGCATTATTTAGGGGCAGCCTTGAATTTGTTGGTTTTCTGAACTTTGGGGGAAAAAATTACAAAAAAATTAATTTGCTGTATCAATTGCATTATTAAACTAAAATGTTTACTGTGATTTGATGTAAATTATGTGTTTAAAACTAAAGGTGTAGTACAATAATATAATGAAACTGTTAAATTTATGAAAATTAAAATAAATGAGTGTTAAATATTTCTTAATATTCATCATACATACAGTACAATACTCTACAAACAGTAATGTTTCCATTTCTCGTGGAATATAAAAATACATACTGTCACATTATTTATTTCATTATTTGCACTAAGTTACAAAAATATCTTCAAATAAATAATACTATATGGTTGTCGATAGGATCAATCAATAAATTTCAATTTTTGAGAACAAACAATTATGAACAATTGAGAACAAAAAAATTAACAAACCAGATTCAATTATATCCAGAAGTCCCTGCTGTCTCTTTGTTTTATTAAAGATGCATATTCACAAAGTGCGAACAATGTTGCAAATGGTAGTTATCGGTTACGTCCATAAAATATCAATTGACAAACGATTTTTGGGGATGTTGGACAAATAAACTACCACTAATTTCCTGCCGATGTTTTGTCCAATTTACTCAGAAAGAGAAAGTCTGAGTAAATTGGACGAAACGACAGAAAATTAGTGGTTCGTTATTTGTCCAACATTCCCGAAAAATCCTTTGTCAAATGTTGCGAATATTAGCAAATATTTGCAAACTCATATAGACCCCACTTAACGAATATTTGGACATACAACAAATGCCATGTAGTTAAAATTATTTCGTACAATACTTCCGCGAGTCCGAATTTTGAGTTGTGCACCTTCTTCTATCTTGAAACACACGGAGTAGTGTCTCTAACATCTTCACACCGACAACCCCTACCACATAGTGACAATTTGATAATACCATGTTATCGGGTAACATACTTATTAGTGGCACCACACACCAGTCCTATGTCAATACCCTCTCCCCTAGACAACGTCCTATCCTTTTCATATATATCAACTCAAGTTTATAACGAATTTGAATGGTAATGCAAAATTTATTATTACAGTATTTTTATTAAAATCGCAAAATCAACTAACGAACAGTTCACATAGGAACGCAGTTCTTTCTTAAGTAAGGTAGCGTCTCTATATGCATTTGTTTGGTAAAGATCCAAATCACGCACATTTTCAAACGATTGCAAATATTTGATAGCATTCTGACCAATGTCCCTACATCAAAAGCAATTCGTTGTTTCTGCGCATTCGATGGATATGTACGTGACAAATCACAGTAGCAGAGTATCTTGCTTAATTTTAATAATTAAGCTAATTTTAATTAATAAAATAAATTTTAATTAATTGATATTTTATTAATGTAATTAATAAAATATGAAACAGGTCATTAAAGAGTGCCTGTAATTAATTGAATTGTACTGATGAATGTACGGTGTTGTTCTGGTCATATAGTACATAAATATTTGAATGAACCAATTCTGTCATCCGTTCTTAAAATAGTTAATAGTTGTGTACTTCTTGTTTTTAAAATGTGGGATATCTTAAGTATTTTTTCTCTTTTTCAATTAAAACATAATATAAAAGATGCAGCACCAACAACAAGTTCTAGTTTCTAAGTTTTCTAGCCAGAACCATGACAAATATTCAGAGTTATATTCTTGATTGTGAATATTTGATTGATGGAAACACGTCAAACAAACAAACATTTACGAATATTTACTAATGTTTGCAAACGTTTGGTATGAATGAGTTTTTGATGGATATGCACCTAATATATATACAGCTCTATGGATATATAGAATTACATTCAAGCATAACTTTCAAATAGGTAGTAAATATATGTGGACTCGTGGACTGTTTTATAGAATTTATGTAGTTTGAATAGTATATAAAACTCACAGGCTATTATTATTACAGTTAACCTAATTATGATTTTTTTATGGTATGGTATAATTAGAAAATTTCTATTTGATTTGCCTTTTAAAATTATTGACATGCAACCAAAAATTTTTAATTTCCATTTACTGTTTATTATAGTACAACCTCGATTATCAGGAAATCAGTCATCCGGATGGCCATTTACATTATATTATAAATCGGATTGATTATTATTTGATTATCCGGATCACTCATTATGCGAGGGTTTTCATCAGGTTTCTAACAGTCTTAACTGGAATACGCATTTGGGGATTCAAACTTACACATTTTTCGTTAAGCAATTAAGGCGACTGACTGTTTAGATAAGTAAACAAAATGCCTTCAAAACGAAACTTTAAAACATTAAGTTTAAAAGAGAAGTTCTACTATCAAGATGTCAATCAGTGCAGAAGACAATGCGGTTCTTTAAATTTATAAAAGGTTTTATCCAATGGGTATGGATATATTTAGAAACAAATTGGCACACCTGATTTGATGTTAATTAAATTTTAATACAAAAAGGACACAAGACGTTAGGTGACATTTGAGGGTATATATTTTTTTATTAAATCAGTAATTAATACCTTCACCCTGAGATACAATATCCTGAGTCCGAGTAAACTCTTTTGAAGGAGAATTTATTTGAGCTTAATTAGTCACTAATAACATTTTTTTGTCACGCGTTTTTTAGTAATCAACCGGAAAAATTGTCACGACTTAACTCATTTTTGGTGCAAAGCCCTTAAACTGAAATATTATAATATAATTCGGAATTTGTGAACATGTCACCATTCCCAATAGTCCAATTTGCCATTAGCGAGTTGAAAATTTACTATTAAGTGGAGAATTACTGGCTAGGAGATCTACAGCCACTCACATTACATTCCAATTTCCCCGTCGCTTCCCCTATATCATTTTTATAAATACGTGATGAATAAATATGAAAAGGTACCAGATGTCGGAAAAACTGGGGGGTCAGATTTCGATAGAGCATAAATTTCGCTTCATTTAAAAAAAATGAAGTCTCTAGCGTTAATATAGCTCGAAATGAAAGCAGGTAAAGTTTCAACTGTACATGAAAAAATCGATATCTCGTCTTCTATTGCTCCAATCTGGCTGAAATTTTGGTATAATATTAATAATAATAATAATATTCACCCTATAATTACTCCGAAGAGTAACCCCAGAGGTCCTTTCAGGGATCTGTGCGAGGAAGGGGTGGCTATTATTATTATTATTTGCCATAGCGCACTGGGAGCAACTTAAATTTATTTCGGTAACGCATTTGCTTTACAGTTCTGAGGAAACCCAGAAAACTCAGAACATTACCAAATCTAGGGCATGTGCGGTTGGATTGGCATATATGCATCCACACCTATTCTAGTGTGTACTAGTGGTTGCATATCAGGTCCTGACAGAGAAAGCGAGACAATTAAAAATCCTCTACCTCGGCCAAGACTCGAACAACGCGCACAGAGGTATCGCGACTGGAAAGACGGTGCTTTAACCCACTCGGCTACCCGTGCCCTTATGACCTACAGATCCTGCAGGTACATAAATCTGGAATTCGTATTTTCGACTTGAAACTGCATTTTGGGCTGTAGCGCAAAATTCACTTTTCCGACATCTGGTACCTTTTCACAGGTTGCATCACATATATTTAATAATATAGAATAAGTGGAAATGTTTTCAAAACATGACATACTCCTACCACCTTCATATCACTATCATATCTTATAGCGGTGTTAAAATGTCTTTCTCATAATCACAGTACAATTGGCTCGAAGTTTACCAGTGACAGAAATTTAAGCTTAAAGTGAAGTTGCGTTAGTCACAGAAAACTGCTTACCATCTGATTGAGTCGTTTGATTGGAACCTTGTTCGTCTCCACCAGGCACAGCCTCCTGCGGTGAAGACTGCAGGGGCGTAGTAGGGACACTTCTTCCGGTACCTGAAACAACAGAGACCATTATTAAAAATTTCCGATCCCCTGACACTGTTTCATACTAGTATCGTCCAAATTGCCGGTCTCCAGAGTTTGCTCGGGAACTATTTCACTGGACCCCGGCATGCTCGTCTGTACTGACTCGCTGAAAGTAAACCTTCCGCTTGTCGGGACATGTGGAGAGCTAACTGCTTCCCCGAAACCATCAGAACGCCTCGGAACATACAATGTGGGAGTAGAGGGGACAATACCGTCGTCTCCACCCTCTTCCAAGCCATGGGGAAATAGCAAATGCGACTGCCCCTGTCTAGAAGGCAGAGGGGCTACCGGCCTCGTACGAGAAAACGACGGGACAGTCAGGGAGGCAGAAGTCGACGCTTGCGATATAGTCACACCACTCGAGCCTAATTCAAAAAAATTGCACCGATCAGACACATCAGACATAAGGAGAACAAACTCAAATTGAAATTGTTTGTTAGAAGATCCAAGCAAAAGCTAGAAGAGACAAACAACGCAAGAAGTGTTAGCTGTTTTACCAGAAAAGCACACCGAACAAGGTTAGTTCACGACAAGAGGCTGTGGCTTGCCTTCAACTTTATCATCTTTCAAGCCTAACACCATTCTGGTCATATTTTAACAGAAACATAATTTGAAATTTTTTAGGTACCAAAAAATATTGACAAAAAAAAATAATAAACAATCAGATGTAAGGCCAATTTCAAAACATTTTTAATTACACATCACAGATATTCTACTATCAAGGTTTACCAAACACAGAATAATAAAATGGCATCGGTATAACATTTTAGTTGTTAACAGTCAAGTGATAATGCATACAAACAGCATAAAACATGCACAAACAACGATCTGCTAAATAATTTCCTACCCGAGGTCTAATATGGACATTTTTATGAAATCAAAGTGGAAAAGTATATTACAGTATGTTTAGACAACTGGTCAGATATACCAAATGATTATTTGCCAAAGAATTTTTTACAGTTCACACACCAGAATATTCACAAAATTATTGGTCTTGTTACTTATGGTAATACTTGTGTTGAGTTGGGTCAGTGACCACGATCACACATTTATCGGTCATTTACTGGTGGGTCATTAAGGCTTTGGTTGGTTACTTTCAAAATCTTAAATTTGGTATCAGTTTTTGAATTAATTGTATTTTAAGTTAAATTTCATCTCTTTTTAACTTCCACATCCACGTAGCGGAGTGGAAGTATAGTGTAAAATTTTTAAAACTTTTTATTAGCTAAATAGGCCGAAATTTTTATTTTTTACTTCGGTTGAGCATGTCCAAAACCAAAAATCAAAATTCCTAGACAATGTCGTTTGGAAAACGTTTCCATAAGATTTCAGAAAACACGTTAATTTGCATTTTTTGCAAGAGAACTGTATCAGGCTCATACTTCATGCCTGTATTACACAACAGACCCGCATTTGGTCTTAAAATGATCCTATAAGTGCAACCAATATGTACAAACAAGTTTCGCTCCAAAAAATATCCATCCAAAAATGATCATTATAAATGACCATAGTTATTAATGATAATGATGTTTCAGAAAATCTGACAAAAATGCAACATTTTAAAATGCCCATATCACACTATAGAGTTATTGTAAAACAATTTTCAAAATACATTTTTAATCTATAAGTCTAAGTCTCAACTGATATTAAAAAAATAAACAAAATAGAAAGACATACCATCAGTTCCACTGCTGATGGCTTCAGATTGCGCCTGTTCCGAATTCTCTTCTTCTGGACTCTCCTGGATTGATCTTTCACTCTGATTTGGCACCTCGCTCGAATCCTCTATCACTTCAACCTCATTTCCTGCCTCTTCCTCATCCTCCACTTCTTGACAGTCGGCATCCTCGTAGTTATCCTGCTCCTTTAAGTAAAATTTAAAACACATTATAATTTTGTGAATAAACCAAAAAAAAAGAACTGTCTTGTACTTGTAATAATATTATTGGAAGAATTTTGCTTTATTAAAATTATGAGATGTTTATTGACTTCCCAGGTTAATTTTCTTTTTACATTAAAATTATCCACACAAAAAAAAAACTTAGACAACTTCTAATTGATTGGAAAATATTTTTTTTCTTTCTGTGATTTTAATTTTTCACTTATATTTAATAAAAAATTTTCCTTATATATTTCGTCTTGAAAGGATGCAAACGTTGCATATCTTGCAGAGTATAATCATTAGAATTAATGGGAAACTTTTTTCTACTTTGCTGTGTAAATTGTCCATATGATATTGGAACCCAACTAGGGCAAATAAATTGAAAAAAAAAATTCTCTACATCTCCATTAAAAGGGTGCCCTGAAGTTGAGGCAGCCTAAATATTATTTTACACCGATAGGCTGTTAATAAAATATCATTATACATAAAATATTACCATTCCCTCCATGTCATAACCCTCAGTATCTGGATCATCCTGTTCGTCATCGGCACCTTCGCCTTCATCGGCACCCCTTCATCGTCACTCTCAACGACAATTACATTATCATCATCATGATCCCTCTGACTACTTGTGGGAACTTGATACTCCACTTCCAAACCACTATCGCTTACTGTTCCAGTCTGCTGCAAAAAAATATATACACACACATATAGTACGAACACCACAGGTTCCATAAACATCATGCATTTTGTTTGCAATAACAATCAATCAAATAAATTTAACCTCAAGTTGGTAATATTAAAACAAAAATAAAATATTAATAGTGCCCGGCCATCGATCAGCTATACAGAACCGGGCGTCGGCAGTGGTTACCGATGCGTTCCGAACATGTACCGGGTGGGCAAATTTCGATGTTTTTATAGGGTATCTCGGTAACTGTAAGGGCTATGGAAAAATGAACCCACCTTTCCCACCTCTTTTTCGAGATAAATTCATTGGTGAAAACCAAATTTGCTATATCTTTTCGTTTTCGAGTTGTAAACGAAAATTGATTTTTGAGTTTTCGATTGGTGTCGATAACTCCGTTGTTTAGTATAATTAGAAGAAAACTGTTTGCACGTTCTACAGGCACTTTTTTAAGTAGAATAGGATTTCCTTAACAGATTTTTTATATCTTGTGTAGTTTTCGAGTTATGGCATAAACTTCTATTTTTTTAAATGGAAACCATAGTTGGCTATGATTTAGCTAAAAGAGGGGATTTTTTCTCTTTACAACGATATATAGTTTGTGGGGTCTATGATGAGTGTTTATGCGGAAACAGTTAAAAATTTTAATTTTTTGTATAGGTATACTTACTTTGTTTTTCTTTGCAGGAAGAGTAAGTTTCTATAGTAACACATTGTTACAACAATGTTTTAATAATAATAACTGTTGCTATGGAAATTTACTCCTGCGAAAAGTAACATAAATACATAGTAACAGTCGTATATAATGAATGGTATATTAAACTTAAATAACTAATTATGACATATTAGTGACTAATTAATAATTAATTATAACATATTCATAACAAGAAAGTTTAACACACTTAACAATCAAATTTGTAACAAATAATGTATGTAAAAAATACGATACAATATATTTTACAAAAACAAAACTAGACAGATTAAAAAAAAATACAGCATGATTATTTACCTAAAGTTTTCAAATTGTCGTCGTTGTTTGCGATGACAGTTCACATCGCTTTGAAACACTTTTTGTTGCATTATATATGTGAATATTTGAAACGGAATTCAGACAGTCTATAAGATTTTCTCTCAGTTGAACAGTGTATTATTTGTCTTTTTGTATAAATTGTCTTTAATAGTTCCCCAAAAAAAGAAATCTAACGGGGAGGAGATTTGGGGCCCGGGGAGGGCACTTTACTGGCCCATGTTCCTATCATTTCTCCCCAAAATTTGTATTTAATAATTCCGGATTAAATTGTATTATGGGGTGGTGCTCTTGTTGAAAAATACAGTGTCTTTCGTTAAGTGGCAAGTTGTCTAAAAATTCTTCTACTATGTGATAGTTTATCATATTGTATCCGTTGACCATTTAAATTGTCATCATAAAGTTGGTAAGCTAAAATGCGGTTATTATATGGGCACACCATACACTAAAACCCAAACGTCCTTGATTTTGAACATCAACAGTCTGATGAGGATTATCTTCAGACCAATAATGTTTGTTGTGTCGGTTGAAAATTCCGGCACTACTTACGTAACTTTCATCTGTCCAAATGATATTTTTAAAAAATAATTGGTCTTGCTCAATTTGTTGTAGGTACCAATTGCAGAAATCCAGTCGGCGTTCAGGATCAGTTGGAAGGAGCTGTTGTTGTTTCCTTATTGTATAAGGTCTAAATTTGTGTTTTTTAAAACTGAAAGTGCTCTTCGTCGCGATATACCAGACTCTGCTTCAATTTGCCTACTTGAAATTGAAGGATTTACGACTACCATACCAACAACATTTATGGCAACATCCTCAGCATCTTGAATACGAAAAATTTTTTGTCTTGGTTTATTAAATCCTCCGTTTTCAACGAGGTTTCTTTTAGTCTACCAAAGATGGACATATTAGGTTGTCTCCTTTCAGGGTAGCGATTAAAATAAAACACTCTAGCATATTAAACTTTTCGTAATTTTGATACCCATCGCGCCTTGTCAATTTCTTTAATCGAAACTTTAAAACTATAATGCAAGCAAAAACCAAACATAAACAATTAATCAAACAGTAATGTGTAACTGTGTATTTACATCCCAATATCCAACTGTTCTGTTTTCAAAATGACAGGCGCCTACTGTGCAAAATCATTGAAATTACTATACTGTCCTTTATTAGAAAACATATGTTTTTAACTGTTTCCTATAAACACTCATCATAGACCCCACAAACTATATGTTGTAAAGAGAAAAAAATCCTCTTTTTAGCTAAATCATAGTCAACTATGGTTTCCATTTCAAAAAAATAGAAGTTTATGCCATAACTCGAAAACTACACAAGATATAAAAAATCTGTTAAGGAAATCCTATTCTACTTAAAAAAGTGCCTGGAAAGAAGTGCAAACAGATTTCTTCTAATTTTACAAACAACCGAGTTATCGACACCAATCGAAAACTCAAAAACAATATTTTCGTTTACAATTCGAAAACGAAAGATATAGCAAATTCTGGTTTTCACCAATGAATTTATCTCAAAAAAAGAGGTCGGTGGGTTCATTTTTCCATAGCCCTTACGTTACCGAGGTACCCTATAAAAACATAAATTTCCCGGTACAGCAGATCACACATTGCCTACTTGCAATTTAGTTCACCCAGAGCTATGGAGTAGATATACTACTATATTTTTACGCTTTTTACGCGATACTGAAGGAATAGTACGTATCATTAAATATTATGTCCAACGTGCGAAGGGTAAAAACAAGGGAAAAACAACCTCACACCGACAAGGTAAATAAATTGATCGGAGATTTTCTGGATTTATACTATATTGGTGCTATGAGAATGTGTAAGGTGTGCAAAAGAGACCTGATGTGTTGCGATTAATTATGACTGCAAAAAACACATTAATAGTCGCAGCATACAAAAAGACTGGTGTGCCTCAAAAAACGCAGTTTATAAAGGCAGTAATGTTCCGTTGCAGAGTACTGGAGAAAAGACCTTTTCAGGATTTCTGGAATAAATACTATCCCCAGATGCTGTTACCAAGTGACAGAATATTACGTAAATCAAGAAGACTAGAACTAAGGAGACCGAACTCATTCGGTATCTAGGGATCAAATCTGTCCGCCTCCAGGAGGGCGCTGTAAACCGTAATGTACTCGAGTCATGTGTAAATGTTTATCATAGAAAACCATGCTATGGTTTTATATGACGTTTATCATTAAGCTGTCAAAGCGGGTGCTTACATGCCGTTTGGCTTTAACAAAAATATATATAAAATTAAATATGGTTCAAAAGTGCTGTGTTGCATTGTGTGATTTAAGAAGCGGTCCGAATAACCGGACATTATTTCAAATTACCGATTTTTTTATGAACATTTTTTTTTATTTACGTTGAAGCACGTAACATGAAATAGTTTGAGTACATTTTCATATTGATCATTGCGAAAATTTGTAATTGCAAAGACATTACTTGTATAAATTCAATATAATATTCAACAACAACAAATATCGAGCGTCTGTCAAATGTATTCGCACCACGGACATTCACACGGACTCTAACCTCTAATGAACACAGATTAGTACAGAACCACGGTATACGTATAGATATCTGTTTATATACCGTAGCAACCAGAGCACACAACTGTTTACAGCGCCTCTGGAGGCGGACATATTCGAGCCCGTCGCGTTATACAGCGAAAAGCCGCAGTTCGGTCTCCTTAGTTCTAGACTTCTTGACGTAAATATATATCAACTGCACAGGAAGATGTTATAAATAAAATAAAATGTGTATTTAAAAAGAGCGGCTATGGTTGTGTATTGATGAAATAACAGATTTAAAAAAACAATCCATTGGAAAAATTATAGTATGTGTGATGTACCTTCTTAAACCGACATGTCAACTGTTATTAGCAAGCAAGAGACTGAGTGTACTGGCGAAACTCTTACGCGAGTGATGCTCGAGACATTACAAAAATTTGAAATGTCTAGAATGTTACATATAAAGTGCATGCTACATCTTGTGGCCAAAACTATTAGACAATGTTTTCCAGAAGTAGATGCACTAATAGCAAATACGAAAAAAGTGTTTCTGAAATCTCTGAAACGTCTTCGTGCATTCCACAGCAGGTATCCCAATGTTCCCAAACCACCACAGCCAATTCTTACACGCTGGGGAACATGGTTGGAGGCAGCCTTTTATTATGCTAAATATTTTGAATAAACATGTATATAATATGCTGTAATACTAGATATAATACATATCAGACAGCAGAGTTGGGCATTAATCAATTAATTTTTCAATCAATTAATCAATTGACAAAAAAATTAATTGCAATTAAATTAATTGCAATTGAATTTAATCGCAATTGAATTTAGTTGCCACATTACAATTAAATTAGTTGCGATTAAAACCATTAATCGCCTGTAATAATTAATTTATTTAAATTGAGAATTTAATCGTCAATTGCAATTAAATTTTCACTACCATTTAAATTCATAAATAATATGGGAAAAGCATTGATGTTGGTTGGAACGTTAGATTTACAAATAACGGTGGGCTTGCAAATTGCAATATTAAGATAGCAGGTGTGTAAGGTAACAAAGTAGCAAACCTGTGCTTCGGCTTCCAAATTGTTTGTGTGCACATTTATTTAGGCAATAAATATTTCTCCCGTAACAGGATACCATAAGCTATGACAGATTCGAACAAACCTTTAGCATTTACTTATTCATTTTAATTTTCAATTTTTTAAAAATATATATTCTTATAAAAAATATAACAATTGCCACTCAGGGAAATGTGATAAATAAGTAGAATGTGTAAGAAAATATTTAATGAAAATGTAACATTATTTTGTACAAAATAAAATAAATTAACAACTTGAAAAACATTTTTTATATTGAAAAATAGAGGTTAAAATGTATTTTTAATGCAAATTAAATGTTTTGAAAAAAAAAATTCTTAAAATGATATAACCATATTAAATACCCTTATTGTCATTTGCAATTCAACTAGGATTACTTGAAATCCACTTAGATCTCAGGCTCAGGTAAAAGAAACTGCTATCTAATAGTGTAAGTGAAAAATAAAATTCCCCTTAGTCTAAATTATTCTACATTTAGACACACGACACAGGACACGGGTTGGTTACATTCAACATCTTCTGCTTCCCTAATATTTAAAACCCCCAGTCAGCTTTGAAATTCGTATTTAATCTGTCCTTATCTTTCACACACTGCAGTATGAATCGTGCTGTCCTTGTTAACCGATGTAGAAACTTGTAAAATACATACCAATTTTAATTGTAATTTAATCGCATATTAATCGTAAAAACGATTAACAATTGATTAATTGTAACTGTTAATATATACCATTACAATTAATCAATAATTGTAATTTTGATTAATTTTAATTGTTAGTGCAATTAAACATTCTTTTCTCAATTGTTAATCGTTTCAACAATTAAATTTTGCCCAACTCTGTCAGACAGAATATACGGACAGTATGTTATAAAGATAACACACTGTCTTCATTTGTATCAACGCATTTGCATTCAGTCCATTAAAGAATGGACTCAATGCAAATAGTGAACAAAATAAATGAAGTGTCACACGCTACATCATTTAGATGTACCCTCTAATAATTTACGAAATTATACGATATTTAGTATACAGGGGTTCTTTGAGTCACTGAATCGATTCCAAAGGTTTTTTTTATCTACCACCACTGAAGAGTGAAAATAGGGGTTGAAATTTAAAGTTTTTTCAATTCTGTACCAAACTGTACTACATTTTGTATGCAAGGGTTTTTTGTGTCTCTAATTTGATTGCAAGAGTTATTTTTTTGATCTACCACCCTCAAAGGGAGAAAAGTAGGGGTTGGGGATAAAATGTCGAGTTTTTTCAATTCAATTCCAAACCATTCCACATTTTTATATACATGGTTTTTTGTGTCTAATTTGATTTCAAATTATTTTTTTAATGTACTACCCTGAAGGATGGAAAACTGGGTAGGGCTCATGTGAAACTTTTTTCAACTACGGAGGTACAAGCTTGGTTTCGCAATCGAATTATAGATTGAATGTTCGAATGAACATTGTTTGAATTTTCAAAATCATTAAAAAAAACATAAAAATTCTGTTTTCAGATTTGTTATCAGTGACCTCATAAATCATAAACCCTTAGATATAGCTCTTCAGATTCACACAAATGTTTAATTTGAGTCTGCCATATTAGATCCGCCACTTTGAATTTTCGCAATTTAATCCCAGCTTCAGAATGGTGGTCTAAAAAATAGTTATACACGCAGTTTTTCTAAAATTCTAAAATATTTGAATTTTCGACCGCCATTTTGGATTGACCATCTTGAAATTTAAAAATCTGATTCCAGATTCGGCAACTCCAAAAACTGTGATCAGCAACCTCAAAAAAAAACCTTTATCAAAACAATTTCCGGTCCAGATTCAAAAAAAATTAAAAAAACCTTGCGCTACACTAAGGGGTTAAAGACACCATATTTAGTCCGCCATATTGAATTTTATAATTCTGATGCCAGGTATGGATTCAGTGCCCCCAAAAACTGTTATATACTAAGTTTGGTTAAAATCCCTAGAAAATTAAGAAAGCAATTCTATTTCATCATATACAAATGATACAATACCAGAATTGGCATGTTTTTTTTTATCATATACGATATAATACCAGTGAACCAGTTAACTGATAAACGATTTTTTTTTTCTTAATGTGAATATGACATTTATGCATGTTATATTTCATTTGATGTGTAGACTTCTAGGTTTTCTATTTAAGAAGAAAATAAAAAACAAAATTAACTCCACTACATAAGAAAATAACTCTTTTTTAAATCTTTACTGTTATAGTAGAAACTAGATTACCCAAATCTTAATTATTTGAATTCTCATCTATCTGAATGCTCAGAACACTTCACTTATGTACACTTATGTAGGTACAGTAGTATGTACCTACCTACATTGTGTTAAAAAAATATTAGCTTACTAACAATGAAAATTTGAGACAAATATTTTTAATTTAGACGAAGTTCATTACGAATATAACCAAAAAATAATGATCCAGATCCTTAAATTAAGACATTACAACATGAAATAACAAGAATATTCTGTATGCCCACAAATTTATAGACATTCAAAAAAAAGTCATCAACTCTGGCTATGAAAGAGTGAGATGGAAATAGCGGTCATGTCTAAGCTTTTCGGTTATGTCAAACTTTTGACAAGTGACTGTCACAATTTGTAAAATAGACAATGGCTGTCATATTATATGACAGTCTTGACAAGTAAATAAGAATAGAAATACCTCTTTTTTTTCTCGGCCAACTTTGATGACGTTTTTTTTGGATGGCTATAGATTTCAAGAATTAATATTCTGATCTACCTGAACTCTAGTCCGTTTATTCTGCTGCTGTGTCTTTCCTTGTTCGTCCGACTGACAACTGTCGGTGTCAGCATCTCTTTGCCTCTTAAGTCCCGCCTGAGTTGTTGTAACAGTATTAGAACTGCTGCTGCTGGTGCCTTGTTCCTGAGTTGGGCCGCTGCTTGGCGGCTCGACTCTAGGCAAGACCAAGGCAACGGCCTGCGTTTGTGGTGCCGCCTGCACCTGCATGTTATTTTCTTCATCTTCTGGATCCTGGGAGGACTGAGTTGGGGGTACGGCAACCTGTCTAGGCCCTAGCATGGCAGGACTAGCGGAACTGGTCGCGGGAACGTAATCAGTGTGTGAACTTGTGGGACTGCTGGACAATGCTTCGATAGTACTTGAGCCGGTTGTATGGACCTAAAAAAGTGTATGAAAGCTGAGGATACCGACATTTTTACTATTACATTACATGTAGAAATTCATAGAGGAATTGTAGTAAATTATGATCATGTAAATTGGTCTTAAGTTAATTCATAAACAGCGTTAATCAGGTGATTACCCAAAATGGAGAAAAGTAAAGATGAGTTACCTGTTGTTGAGGTGGCACCATTACTGCGCTGGGGCTTTGACTGGTGGGTAATACTGCAACGGTTCTTAACTGAGCCGACATGGGTCTAATACTAGCTAATGGTGGTTCACCGCCACTACGCCAAGGTTGTATCGGGACCGACTGTGTCTGAGTGTTAGTCGAATGACCTATTAAACAACATTGAATTTTAAGACACTTAATTTTTACAAGAGTTCTACATAATCCTGACCACACAGTATATCTAAATAAATTAAATAAATTGAACGTACCTGCCATCGGTTTAATGTCAGCTGTGGGTCTTTCGGTTGATGATTTTTCAGATGAAGCGGAACTTGTGCTAGGCTTAGAGCCTTGCTGAAGGCCCAACTGCCTTTGCAACTGATTGACTCTTTGAGTTAAGCTTTCGATTTCTGTTGAAAGTTTCTCTTTTTTCTTGCTGCCTTTCCTCATTTGCTTGATCCCTTTCTCTTTCCAAAGCTGCAATTTTATCCAGCAACTTACTGTTTTCACTAGTGCCCTCCCCCATCTGGTTACCATCTGATGCAGCAGGCCTATCCAATTTGTTGAGCTCTTCTTTGAGGTTGTTGTTTTGCTCCGTTAAGCTGACAATTCTTTCTTTTGCGTTCTTAAATAGATTCTTAAATCTCTCTTCCTTCTCTAAACTCATCTGCTTCAAATTTTCTATTTCTTTCTTGTAGTTCTCAATTTGCTCTGAACTGCTAGTCACCTGTTGGTTTAACTGGTCTATATTATCTTTGTGGGTGTTTTCCAATTGTGATATTCGCTCCTCTAGTTCGGATCTTTGCTCCTGCATCAGCTGTTCTTGTCTTTCTGCTGTAGATGTTTGTTCACTCTCACTTTGCTCCTTTTGTTGCTTCAATGCCTCGATCTCTTTGACCTGATCTTCACACTGAATTTTATACTTCTTTGCAATCTTTCTAATTTGGGCGAGATTATTTTTCAATTCTGTTATTGTGACGTCCTTTCCTGCTGTGTCTTCTGTTAATAAACGATTTTCTTCTTTGTATTTAATAACTTCGGCACTCTGCTGATCTACAGTGTTTGTTAATTGAGTGACCTGTGCTTGGAGTGACGTAAGCTCTTCACGTAATCTAGACAACTCTTCAGACTGTTGATTACACTGACCTCGAAGAGACTTCAATTGGTCTTCAAGCTTTGTTTTGTCTTGTTTAAGATTATTTATTTCATCGTTCAATTTTGTTGTTGTAGATCTTTCGATTGTTAGTTGTTTTGCAAGAGTTTCTCTTTCTGTCTGCAGCTTCTTCCAATCTTCAGGACTTGTTCTGTTGGTCTTTTCGATAAGCATGTTTGCCCTTTGCCTCCATCGAGTACATTCTGCACGAAGGGATATGTTTTCATTCTGCATTTGGTCTGCTTTGGTAGTCAAGTCCCTATTCTTTTCTTGCAAAGGAGCCACTTCATTTTCTAATCTTTCAGCTCTTTCTTTCAATTCAGCGATTTGTGATGAAAGTGAGTCGCGTTCTTGCCTGAGAGTTCTATTACTATCTGTAATGGCATTCAGCATCTCCAGTTTTCTCAAAACTTCCGCATGTTTAGCTGCAGACACCACTGTTACTTCGGACTGCTGACGTTCCAGTTCTATCGTGGCCTTAGCTTCTTCTAGCTGTTTAGTAAGCATATCAAACTGAGATTTCAATCTTAGATGTTCGGCTTCCATTATATCGGCCTTACTCACAGCTATATCCTTTTCTTGTCTTAAGTATTTGATTATTTTGAGCAACTGCTCTGATGATTTCACATCATCTTCAGTAAACGATCTATTAAATGAAACATCTCCAGTGGACTGATTTTGTAAGTCTGAACTTTGATTTTGCAGAATGGTTAGCTGTGTATTCAGAGCCTGGATTTGATCATGTAAGAGACTATTTTGTATGTCCATGTCCTTGAAACGGTTTTCCAGCTCTTCTTTTTCCTTCTGAAACAGTACCTCTTGTTCCTGCCAATTCTTTTTATACTGCTCCAGGGCTTCTATTGCTTGTTCTTTTTCACTCTGTAATTTCTTGGCATCATCGAGAGCTTTGTCTAATTCTTCCTTCATGGAAGTAAGAGCTTGCAAATCAACTGAATGTAGGGTCACTTCTCTCGCATACTTATTTTCCACAGCTTTAAGTTGTTCAGTTAACGACTTATTTTCTGATCGCGCACTTTCCAATTGTTCTCTTGCTGTTCGCAGGTCCATGGTCTTCACACTAAGTTCCTCCTGAAGTTGAGAAGATTTCGTTTTAATACCCGCATTTGTAATATCCTGATCATCCATTTGAATAGACAGTTCTCCCTCCAGTTCGGAACATTTTTCTTGCCATTCTTTCACTTGCGATTTTTGCTTCTCTAATTCCACTTGTAAAATTTCCTGTTGTTCGAGTACTTCTTTAACCTGCTTCTCGGCGGCCTCAGCCACATTGAAATATTCATCGGAGGCTTCCTTGGCTGTCTTCAACTTTACTTTAAGGGAATTAATTTCGGCGTCAGCATCTGACAACTGCTGTTCAAGTTCTCTCAGTTTACGAGCCTCTGCATTGCTATCGGGTACAGTGAACAATCCCATCTTCAGTTTTTTAGTTAATTCATCTATCTGAGATGTTTTGCTGATCAATTGTTCTCTAGTTTGTACTAATTCGTTACGAAGTTTATCAGCCTGCTCTCTTTCCTCTTCTGCCCGTTTCTGAGCTGACTGTGTTTGCTTTTCGAGATGTTCTGAGAGCTGCCTAAAGTGATCTTGCTCCTCTTGTAACCTTCTACGAAGAGCTGCACACTCTCGATGAGCTTCATCAAGCCTTGCTTCCAGTTTTAACCTTGCCTCGGCATCTGTTCTTTCCAGAGTTGCTTTTATAAGTTCAATGTTTGTTTTGATTAAATTCTGTTGATGAGAATCTCGTTTTAATGACTCCCTTTCTTTCAGAAGTCTTTGCTCGGCATCTCTCAGTAATGCATTTTCCTTCTGAAGATTGCCGAGAATCACTTCTGCTTTGGACAGTTTAGTTTGACATTGCAAAGTCTCATCTTTCAAATAAGTTGCTGCCTGTTCGTGCTTAATTATGGCTTCACTGTATATTTTGTTTTGCTTTTCCAAAGCAATAATTTGTTTTTTATAAATTTCCATATTATTTTGCATCACTTTGAACTTCTCCTCATTCATATCAGCATGTGATGACAACTTGCAATTTAATCTAGTCAATTCCTGTACCTCACCTCTCATATTGTCTAACTGCTCAAGGAGGATTTTTTTCATTTGCGGATTTCTCTTTGCGATAAGTATCGTTTTCTTCTCTCAGATGTTCTATTTGTTTGTTCAGTTTCTCTATTTGATTTTCTAAATCCTGAATTTTGTCTTCCAACTGAGACTCTGTGTCTGTGGGCATTCTACTTTCTCCGTTTTCGGGTAGAAAACTTCTTTCCAGCTGCATTGGAACATCTTCACCTGAAGCTTTAACAGCTTGAGTATACAGATTCTTATACATATCCCTCTGACTTCGTAGAGTAACCATCATTTTGTTTTGGCGATCACGCTCCTGCAACAGCTCATTTTGTGATTCCCTTAAACTTTCTAGTTTCATTTTCAAATTGGAAATGGCAGCTGGATCAAAAGATTCGGCTTCCTCTTGACGCTCCGTAAGTTCTCTAACTAGAGCCAACAATTTCTGATTGGTAGCCTGTAATTCGGATATATCGTTAAATGTCACAAGTTTCTTTGTTATTATGTCGGCAGAACTAACACTATCACTTAAATCGTTATCTGTAGAAGTTGACGATGAGCCAATGCGAGACTGTTCAACTTCGTGTAGTAAATGGACAACCTGTCTGGACAGGTCCGCTACTTCCTTTTTAAGTCTCTCATTTTCCCTTATGGCAATGCCTTCTAATCTTTTGCACTCCGCATTTGCTTCTCGAAGTTGTTCCACTTCATTAGAAAGTGCATCATTGGAAGCCTTTAATGCATCATTTGCATCTAACGTATTACTATAGTCTTGACGTAGTTTCTTTATTAGCGGGCCTTTTTCTTCAATTTCTCTTACGATGCAAGTAATATAATTATTTAAACGGGCACATTCTTCTTCCTTATTTGCAAATTGCTCTGTTACACTCACGTATCGGGAATAAACCTCAGAATAAGACAATCCAGATTTCAGTAACTTTGAGGCAGACGCAGCTGTCGGAGACAAACCTAGAAAGTGATAAAATGAATAACAACGATCTCTTAATATAATAATGTATATACAATGTGTTCCCAAAATTTTTGTGTCATATTATAGGAAAAATTGTTAATACATACAGTGAAACTCGATTATCCGAACTAATTGGAACCAAAAATTCGGATAACCGAGGGTGATTTTCAAATACATACATATTATTCATAATATTGAAATATCAGAAAATTTAGCAAAAGAGCAAAAATTTGTATGTAAATATGCAGGTGATACACAAAACGAGCATACATTTAAATTAAATCATCAACCATCACACTAAAAGTAAAACATTTGCTCTTTATTAAATCAACTATAATAAGTAGGGTCCGGAAATGTGTGCTGCAACGCAGGGTTCGGTACTATAAAACTCTATGATAACGAAAGTATAAACTGTATTTTTTAAGCGCCTTGTTAAGCGCCTAATTAAATTAATACAAGGCGCTTAAATTATATACGCGTGTATTTCTTGCCCGTGCTACGTACGGCATTGACCTTACCCGATAACGCTCCAGGACCCGCGTATGCGCAGTAGTCGCCATCACGGCGCGGGAGAGCAGGATAGTCTAACGCAGCTTAACACGCGTGACAGCAAACTTTCCGAACCCTAGTAATAACCCAGACATTTCTTCATATTCACATTAATCTCATCATTCTGACTCAGATATCTCAATCAGATATATATAAGTAACACTACCCATCTCAGTAACCGATTTGAATGAAACTTAACATACTTATTAAACACCGAAAACCATTATACGCATATTTTTTTTGTTTCTGTGCATTATAAGAGAAGAACTCACACCCTCAACCCCCGGGGGTAGGAACTGCTATGGCTAATTATTTCCAAAACTCATTCGTTTAAATCCGCTAAACGCTCTCTTATTGGCCTGACGTCACTGATTCGATCGTGACTCCCGCGACAAGCCGAGTACATCAGAACTACAACCAGAACGCTGGCTTTATTATGCTGTTTATTGAAGCATCGCGTTTTGTATCATGTTGTTTGTGTTATATAGTTTAGAGATGCAACGATTACGATATCGGCGGTTATCGGAGTTTTTCCGATTAATCGTAACTGCCGACTTACTGGTACAATTAATCGTTGCTAACTTGTCAATGCACGTTTCGGACTCGCTGGAGTTTGACGGTAAAGACGAAAGACTGTTTTACACATACCAATTTATTGCACAGTAAATTATAGAATTTATTTTTCAATAAACTGTCGAATTTTAGGATTTTTTTAAATTGCAAAACAATTTATTGGCCAATTTCAACACTGCCAACTCGCAATGACTAAAACCTAAGAGTTATCAATATCATAGGTTTGTCCCCAAGAGAAATTGCTCTATGAGGTTGGTACAATGAAATAAAAAGTTAAAGTTAAATAAATATAATTGGCCAAGAAATTAGGGCAAGTTCTAATTCTACAATTTATTGTGGACAATAAATTGGGTACAATTCTATTTTGCACGTATTCAAATAAATTGAATCAACTTATACAATTTATTGTGAGAAAAATTGGTGTGTGTAAAATAGTCATAACAAGAGGGCAAAGTAAAATATATATTTTTGTTTACCTACGATCTTTAATTTGTGTGTCAGAGATTTACAAACTGTTTTATTGCCTTCTTTTAATAACGTTTAGTTTTGAAAATGTCTACAAAACGCCAGTTAACTGATATTTGGACTTGGATTTGAATAGAATTTTACTATTTGTTTTTGTTCTTTAGAATAAATTAGGTATGATCGTTATTAATACAGCTTGCGGTAATTACATTTTAAAATTGTTTTAGAATGATCTTTATAGAACTTTTATTATCAATAAGGCTGATAATCATAAAATATTACATTAATAATTCAAAGACTTAGTCTAACGTTAAAATGATCTTCACACAAAAATAACTGTTTTTACTGATACTTCTGACTTCCCTTCTTGCTGCAGTAGATCATTTCCTTTCTTTGAAACATTCTGTGGTACTGTTATAAATATATTCTGTGGAATATCTTGGATGTATCCAAGAACAAAACATAATTTATTTTAATTCATTTTGCTCTAGACAATCAGGGAAACCAAAGAAATTTAGATAATCACGCGGCACCATAATGTACTATGCCGATGAATCGAAGCAGTGACATCAAATGCTTCTAGCCTCACGCATGGTACATTTTGTAGTCTTGCTAAATTCAACATTTTTATTTTGCATTTTATTATTAAAACTTTACTTTTCAAACGTTTTTGTGCTGGTTACGTGTTTTTAAACCATTATAGCTGTTGAATTTCATTATAATTAGAAATTAGTGACCATGCCTATAAGAATTTGGCGGACTTTTGTCAAATGTTTTACCTATAATCAGTGATTTCATATGTTGACTCTATATTTCTCTTCAGAATTGATCTATTTTTATAAAAAAATTTGAGTGATGGGAAAACTTTAGGAGATATGTTAAAATAATATTTTCAGCTTTTTATAATTTTTATATGCTCTGAAGTTATTAGCAACACTTTTACTCTCTATTTTGTATTAATATAGTATTTGGATATAGTAATTGTCAATACGATTATCTTTCTCCTGGAGTGGGTACTGGAACCTTCAGCGTAGAAACAAAATGAGTAATAGAAAAGTGACCTTTAATTTGAAAAACCTGAGTGAAGGTTTACGGATGGCAAATGAGCTTTATGATTTCTTCATGAAAATTCATCGTTTATGGAAAGAAGTAATATTTTTAAAAGGCAAATTGTTAATGCCACAGCTGAATATCAATCTGAATTGAAATACGTATTTGAAAGCGGCAAAACAAGAAAAGATTACTGAGTTCTTTAAACCCTTGCCTAAGCCTAACAACAAAAATTAATAAACCATGGAACGTATCCCCTATAATCCCATATAAATTACCATTCCATATTGACGGTTTCTGTATTCACGGCATATTTACGGAACATATCCCCTTTAAATAAGGAGCTTTTACTGTACTTCTAAACTATGTTATACAACAAAAATGAGAGACCTTTAGAATTGAACAATAATTAATAATAATCCAATTACTAAAAAAAGTCAGTGGCGGAACACGAGATTACTAGCCAAGCTTTAGTTTAGGCGTGAAAATTGATATCGATTTTAAATTTTGGGAGTATGTATTACTCAAATCAATGCAAAATTTCAACATATTGTCCACTTAATAAGCCGGAAAATGTGGAAAAGTCGATAAGCAGCTCTAATTTCAAAAATTTTTGTTTGTATGTATTCTTTACACCTTCAGGAACATTCATCATCATCAAAAGTTGCTTAATATTCTCCGTAGAATACAAAAATGCAATAATATACAGAATGTTGTTGGCACTTGTGTCCAACCAGAAGTGAGAGTCAATTGTTTTTATGCTGAAATTTTACATCGATTTAAATAATATAAATCCCCAAACTTTGAAAACTATCTTGATTTTCATGTTGTAATCTTGTGGTCACCCGATGAGAATAGCTACGCCACTCTACTGGTGAACTCAAATCAAATTATTTCTGGTCAAAAAATGTATTCCTAAACATCTTGAAAAACAAAAACATTTTAAAATATAATTTACATGTTCTTTTATACTGTCTACTCTACTAAGACTGGTCTAGGAGTCACCCCTTAAAATAAATACATAGCATTAAGTAACACCCTGTATAGTTGTAATATACTAGTATGTTAATATTAATTTTGAAATGAGAATATAAATTAAATTTTATGGACATTTATCCCCAAGAGAAAATATCTCAACACTCAATCATTATAAATTATCTTAAGACAAAATTGGATGACACTTTGTTAAAATAATATTTATGTTGAATGAAAATTCACCCTGGGCATCACTTGGACATTACTTGTGTTAAATAATTGCTAATTATGTATTAAATAGTTCATTACTAATGATTGTTTTAACTAATAACATGTCATATCTTTAAATTTCTATTTGTAATACAATAAAATTATTATATTTGCAATAGGCATATCAATTTAAAAAAAAAATAGAATTTTACCCTCAATATCCTTATGTAGCACATCGGCTTTTGTATTTTCTAACAATTCATTTGCTGTATCTAGCTCTTTCTTTAACATGGCAATGCACTCATTTTTCTTTGCAATAATCTCTTCATGAGAAAGTTCGGATTCTTTGTGTTTCGTTTCCAATTCTCCATATTGTTCTGTAGCAGTTTTTAATAGCTGCTGTACCTAAATAAGAAAAACATACACATGCAGAACTGTAAATACAAAAAATTACAAATGCATTGATACCTCTGTTAAAGCTTCCTTTAGTTCTTCAGCATGTTGTTGGCTTTCTTCATACATAGATTTGTAAGCATTAACCATTTTCGTCTTAGCTTCAATTTCATAAACATACGACTCATTCATTTTGCTATCAACATCACGCTGCTGAAGCATTTTTTGAGATAATTCCTCATTTCGAGTAGCTAAATTATTGTTTAAATCTGTTAGAGACTTGATCTGTTCCGTAGCCACTGTTAACTCCTGTGTTTTTTCTGTCAATTTTGTTTCTAACTGAATACAACGAGATGTATTGTCACGCCTCATGTTAAGCAATTCTTCAGTTCTTTGATTTAGTTCTTGAGTTAAGCTTTCCATTTGGCTATTCAAAAGGGCTCTTTCCTGTTCTATCCGTTTCTCACGATACTCCAACGTAATTTTCATGGACGCAACTTCATCAGCCTGGGCCATAGCTTCACATTTTGCATTAATAGCAGATTCTAGTTGTTTTGTTAAAGTGTTGACTTCCGATTGTAATCGCTCTACTTCAGCATTCGGCGCTGAATCATTTTAAGGTTTTCATCCCGCTCATCAACGGCCAGATTACGCTGATGGCGAAATTCAGCTGTTTCTGCCTCTAGTTTGTTAGAATGGGCATGCAGTTTATTAATTTCTGCTGTTAAAGACGTAAAGCTGTGTTTCGTGCTCTGATATGGTATTGGTAGCTACTTCTAATTTAGATTTCAAAGATTGGCTTTCACTCAACAATTTCTCATTTTCAGCTTTCAGTTCAGTTTGGCTTTGTTCTTGCAAAATAAAAAATAAATAAATAAAGGGAAAACGTTAACTACAAGTGCATACTGCTTACCTGAATTAAAATGTTTGGTTTCTAATAAAGCCTTAGAAGTTATAAATTCTTCAAATATTTCATTTACAAATTTCTCAATTTTACTTCCAACCTCTGTTGGCACAGTTTGCCATTCTTCGTTCGTTACCACCGACGCAAAAATAGATGGTCCCTCCATTTTTTTATTTTTTTTTTTGTGGAGGAAAACACTTAGTTCCGTAATAACGAAGTTAAAACATTTCCCAGCGGAATACTTATATCAACTTCACTAAAATAAAGTTTTTACTACCACTCGACACACCACCAAGCATTGTTAATGCCACAAAGTGGAGAAGGAAAACATGCCGGTAACAATTTCATATGCGCAAATAATTGCAATACCAACTTAAAATTTGAATTACAATTATCTAAAAAAACATATTATAAAGTAGCATAAACACAGTTATATTTATCCTAAATATTTTACATGTGTTTATACAACAGATTTGGCTTTAACTCTTATTATTTTTGTTGACTATATAAAAATAAAACTTTTTAATTTATTTCCTTTATATTGGTACTGGTTGTGAGGTACGCCATCTTTTACAGTTTTCGTAGTTATCGATATGATAGGCAGGCTTTAAAGTTATGGCTACTAAAACGATTTGACGTTTGAATATAATTTTAAAAAAATATATTATTTTTTCCGGCTTATCTCAATAATTAAATATGTCAGATGTGGTGGAAGAAACGGTAAATAAAAAGGCGTTCAATGTACTGGAGAATTCAAAAAATTACAAACAACGCCCAAGAGCAAGAAGTTAACGACCTATCTGAATTTTTAAAATTAGAACACAATAAGTATATACAGTATAAAATTATATATGATACTTTGGAAGAATGTGTTCATGAGAACAGTGATATAGACGGACGTTTAAAGACTAAACTAAAGGATATATTGTTAGGTGGAAGTGTAATCCAAACTGTAACATTGGATGATAATGCCCTGGAGGAATGTAATAGATCGTTATTTGGTTCTTCATGCAAAGACAATCTTGAACTAAACTATGCTGAAAGAAATCAACTTCAAGATACATTAAAACTAAAATTGGATAAGAAGTATAATGATATATGTAAAAGGTTTAGTAAGACGACAGAAAAAGAAATTAATAAAGCTTTACTGAAGTAATCAAGACACTGGCCCCACACAGTTATCACCTGAAGATAAAGTTTTAATGGATTATAAAACGAAATTAATAGCAGAACAAGAACAATATGTTAAAAATCTACTTGATTTGTTAGAATTATTGAAGGAAATAACTGGTCTGAGATTAAATAAATTGCCCCGAATAACAGAACAAAAAATAAAGGAATGCCAAATGGAAGAAAGGACAAACCATTTAAAGTCGCTTTTAGCCCAAGAGAAGGTTAGGGTCGATATGTTCATGGAAACAAGTAATTCTTTGAAGGCCTATAAGGAGCTTATCAAAGACATCAAGGAACAGCAACATGATTGTGAAAAAGAAATACAAAATTTGAGGGACTTAAGAGAAAAGTATAATCATGTTTCTTGCAAGCAGTATGATGATATCTTAAAATCCTATCTCCAATATAAATCATCAGTTGAAAAAAAGAAATTGTTATATGATTGTCTCAAAAGTTAACCTGCCTAATTAAAGACATAAGCTGTAAATATTGTTTTGTTGAAGTATTATGGTGGGTTCATGCAGAATTTTTTAGTAATAAGAATAAGAATAGTAATAAGCATAAAAGTTAAACCTTCGCTTTTATAATGACCCAGTTCATGCAGTAAACATAATTTTTAGTAATAATTTTAAAAATAAGGATTTGCTGCATGAACTGGGTCATTATAAAACGAAGGTTTAACTTTTATGCTTATTACTATTCTTATTCTTATTACTAAAAATTTCTGCATGAACCCACCATTACTTTGAAGTGTGCATTTGATACATTTATATTCTTTACAATAATATTTCTTGTTAGCTACAAATAATTATTATATTATTAACAAAAATGTAAATTTTATATTCTTGTAATAAAAATATTATATTAAAGTATTTTGATCTTACTACAAAAAGAAGATTGTACTGAGATATTGCATCATTATTTAATTAGCATTTACCTAATTACTAATGGGTTTGGTTTGGAAGTATGTTAAAAATTTGTAGAAGTTATAAATATGCAAGTCATTATTAGTTTGTAATTTTACCAACTACATTACACAATTTTACCAACAATAATTACATTAAACAGTTGAAAAAAGGGGGGAAGAAGAGGGCCCCCCCGCCCCCCCCGCCCGGCAGGGGGGGGCGCCCCCCCGCCCCGCCTGGCGCCATAGTAGTTACTGTGGGAGATGATATATATTTGTTAATGCGTCCTTATGTACTCAGTAACTACTAAATCCTGATGTAGAACAACATTTCAAAAGAAAAATAATTAAAATGAACGATTTTATTAAACTAAGTAGCACAAGTAGATAATTTATCTGGGCGAAGTTTAGCACTGAGGCACTGAGACAAATAAACCAATGGCGGCTCGTGGGTGTGTTACATGGGTGGGCACAGGGTGTGTCAGTAGGATTACTCATTAGCTACCGATGGCGCCGCAGGCGAACATTTTTAAAATTTTCAAGGCCATGCGTTTTACAGACACTTCAGAATTTCAATGAAAAATTCTTTTTATACAAAAATATAGACTTTCACAAGAATAATTTTTTGGGATTTGGTAGCTTTTTAAAATAATATTTAGTCACGAATATTGAGGGCTTAAATATATTAAAATAACGGGTGGCAACATGTGAAAAATGTCTTATGTTTTCACGATAAGAACTATCAAGCTGTTGCCTTATGTCTACCTTTCCCAACACACTAAAATCTAAGATGTTATGTAAATGTTTTTCATTGTAGCTAGCATGTTTCTTAGCTCGTTCATTTAAATGTTTTAAATCACTCACCCTTTCTTGAGTCCATGCACTTTGGTTGCCACCCACCACTAAACAAATAAAACAAAACTGTTTGTTTCTTTTAGGACACCCACATAACCATTTAAATCTGTCGTAGACACTACTATTAAAATTTCGTGAATAATTTCGCGATTTTCCTAGGTCTGTTTTGGAAATAATCAAATCGGGTATCGGCCTTCCTAACCGTTTAATTTCCGTTCGGATCTCGTATGTAATATCTTTATTAGTCAATAAAAAGTCCACCGAATTCATTTTGAAACGTTTCACAATCAAAAACAGTAAAAACACACTTCTCAGCGAAGAAAATAAACAATCACTAAAAAAGGTCACTCAACAAGTGTGACCCGTTCAGCTGATTTTCGAACGATTTAACGACGTCTGTCTGCTGCAATCGTCTCCAAATTTTACCAGTCACCGAAAAAGCCCTATTAAAAACGAGGGCTGGCACACTGTGTGCCCTCGCCCACGCGCGCGAGATGTAAGGATTTCAGACTACGGTGGTTCGGTGCTCGATCGATAGTCTGTCATATATATGTAATAAAAATCATTATTTGTGGCATAAAAGGAATGATAATTAAAATTGAATAGTTTGTCGTATACAATTAATTGATATTATTGTAACAGTAATTTATAGTCAATTAACACAAAATAAATATTTTCTAATGAAATTTGGGCTGGGCCGTGCCCCTTTGCCCTTTATCACCAGCCGCCATTGAAATAAACTTCCATTTAGGTATTGGCGATTTCAGATTCCAAATTTGAAACCAAATTTGACTGAAGAAGTTTGTCTTTTATTTCATAGACTGTATTGTATTTTAAAATAAATATTTTCAAATTAGCCAAAAATTTAGACTGAAGCGTGAATCTCTTGCAATATCACGTGATTGAATATATTGAGAAAAGCTGTGGGAACATGATTCATTTAGAGACCAAACTGCTTGTAGATACATGTTGGACTCACATGGCACAATACGTGTTAAAACCAAATAAGTATGTAAGTTTATAATAAACAATCCTGCTTAAGAATGAAAAACAAAATATATTTATGTAAGTAGTTTATTGCATTAGTTGGCTAGTCTCTATATACATAATTTTAGAAAAGTTAAGATGTTAAGTATAAAACTATATCGTAGATATTTAAAAAGAATAATGTATTACACATCTACATTAAAATTAGTTATCTACATATATATGTTACATTCTACAGTAAAAAACAACAAAGGTCTAGCCGATTTATTTTACATATTGGTCCTTGAGTGCAGTGGTTGATAATCTGATTGCCAGTAAACATACTTTCCATAGTTAAAGGCAAAGCGAACACAGAATACAAAAAACCTGCATGAAGCAAGTAAAGGACTAGTGACATTGCAGGCCTTCAATGAGTAAAGGGCCAAAAGATAATTTTAAAATGTTAGAATCCATGATTTTAAAAAGAGACCACCTAATAAATATTATGTGATTTTTTTGTCTCTGCAGATAACAAATTACTTAAACGTAATTTTTTTTAGAATTTAGGTACTTGGTTATAGATTTCACAACTATATTTATCCAAAATGCAGTAAAAAAATCCATATCTGGCTTATAGCAAACTTTCTTCCAAGATACATCAATAGCTTGATAACTTAACATAATGAGGAAGCAAAGTAAACATAATATATCTTTATTAAGAGAAACTGAAACATATTACAAGTTTATGAAAAAAAAAACAAGATTAATATTGCCGGTTTAAAGGTAACTCATTAACTAACATCAAGCCAATTCCTAAAAAGTGCGATTTTCTGAAAACAAAACGCGAAAAAAATTATTTCAAGACATTCCGAAGATGTAATACTAGCTTTTAATTAGTCTATGACCCATATAATTCAACCCATATTATCAATTTCTGTGATATGATTACTGCAATTTTTTCGTCTCTTATTAGACGATTGCAGTTTACTTAATGAGTTTTACGTTTAAAAAAAGGATATATTAATCAGTTTTAAATAAACATTGGATTTCCTAAAGAAAGGGATTTATTTACAACTTGTTATTCCTATATAAAAGTGAGAAAAAATAAATATCAATCTATATTTTAACCCTTGATGACGTAAATTTTTAGGCTCAGCTATTAAAATTAAATTCATAGATACATACTTATTAAAAGTAGAAACTCATAATACTGGTAAATGTTTCTCACACCTAATAGGTGCTCCTAGTTTTGCCACAAACACATTAATTTATTATGTTATATTTCAAAGTAATGGTGGGTGTATTATTTTTATGATTGAGTATATAACGAAATGAGTGTATATTCGTAGGTACAAGTACACTGTGCTTGATTGCTTTGTTGCCGATTTTTCTAGCTCAAAAAATAATATTTCTACAGCCATTTAACAGCAGAACAAAATAAAATTAATAGTGTATAATCATGACGATTGGTGACGACCAGCTTAAGGTCGTCACCAGCCTCCAATTTTCAGTAAATGTAAAACTATAAATTAAGGATAATAAACCCTATATCCTTGATTATTAAATATAGTAACTGAATACTGATTTACAAAATCAAAATGAAAAAATAGTATTTACAAATAAAAAATTTGATATATATATATATATATAATATGTTTAATTTCTTTATTTGCTTAATTATTCATGATTTTGATCCATATTCTTTTAAATCCATACCTTACCCATTTTAAATAATACCATTCTTATTTTATTTTTCTTATACAAACCTATTACAAGGAACTTATACAAACTTTAACCCCTTGACGCCGGTGATGCACAGGCATGCATCATGCACAACTGTCCGCTACAGCCGGATGATGCATACATTTGCATCAACCTATTATCGTGCTGTTATACGGTGATGATCAGTTCTGTATCATTTTAAAGGCATACAGTCACATCCGGATATTCCTTATTACAATTGGAGAGGCTTGAATTACGCCCACTTTGACCAATAGGAAGACTACATGACATCGATGGGTAGACATGCGCATTGTTAAAGGATAGTGTCGTTTCCTGTCTTAATTTGTATTGTATAGTTTGAATTCACACAAGTGTCGAATATTTACAAAATTATTGCATTATTTCATTCTAAAGGTTTCACAGTTTATAATAATGCTGCGATAGTGCCCAAAGTGCGCAGTCACGATGGCGAGCAGTGAGCAGGGCGCCACGTCCGGATATACGGCTGACCCTGGCGCAAGCACAACCGGCGTGAAGGGGTTAATACTTGTGTTGACTAAACTTACTGACTGAATATTATATAAGGTGTTTACATTTTTTTTTAGTAGGACTTTAACACCTGATAGAACTTTTAAAATTAATACAAAAAGTTTATGTAAATATAGGTCTTCAAACGCTTATGGTGGGTTCATGCAGAAATTTTTAGTAATAAGAATAAGAATAGTAATAAGCATTTACCTTAATAGTTAAACCTTCGTTTTATAATGACCCAGTTCATGCAGCAAATCCTTATTTTTAAAATTATTACTAAAAATTATGTTTACTGCATGAACTGGGTCATTATAAAACGAAGGTTTAACTTTTATGCTTATTACTATTCTTATTCTTATTACTAAAAATTTCTGCATGAACCCACCATTAGTTTTCGAGATACAGGGTGTTTAAATTAAGTTTTAAAAATATTTTTTTTAAATATCGTAAACATCTTTGAACATATTACATTAAAAGTTGATATACGGGGGCTCTTTCGTATAAGAAATCCTATTATGAGCGTCGTTAGAGGGCACTCTGTATTGTACTCTTTGCTGCATACGTTTATATACAACATGCTATACCTATTAAGTATTTATTATAAAACATACCACAAAATGTACATACATAATTAAATCCAATATTTAAATTCAAGAAGGGAATTTTATAACCAGGTCTTCAAGTTTAATTCATTTTTAATGAGAAAATTTAGGGCACACAAATAATGCAAATGGCCACAGGTGGTTACTGAGAGTGTTAAAAACATTGAAAGTTAGGCTTGTTTGTTAGCGTATTTGGTGTGCTACACAACCGACTATTTAATGTCACCTGTTATAGATGATAAGTAATGTAAGAGATACTGTAAGAGATACTTAATAATAATAAATAATGTAAGAGATACCTTAATTTGTAATACAGTCATCATACAAATTATTACAGAAAAAGTGTTACAGCACATTTTTTTAACACGGTTCATTAACTAAAACAAAAATACATACTTACTTAAGTAGTTAAAGCAACATGATTTGAAAATATGTAATTTTTATAACACTGTTTTGAATTTTTAAAACAAATGAAAAACCACTCAGACTTATCAATCTTATCACTTTAATGATGTGGTCTAAATATAAATAAAAATCACCTTTCAAAATGCTCTGTAAATGCATATAATTCAAATAATGAATATCTTCTAGACTAGTCATACATTTAAGTATAATAAAAAATAAGTAGTGTTGGTTACCACACGCCAAAATTAATGCATTCATCTTTTAAACTTGTCTTTAACTTCTCTTCAAAAACACTATTCTTAACTTGACTCACGTTTCTGCAGCCACGTTGGCATCGTCAGAAAATGATTAAAGCTATATCTAAATAAACTGCTTGTCAATTTTGGCTTAACACTTCTTAGATTAGCGCCATTTGTGTTTGGTTCAGGTTAGAGACCTGCGGTTTTTAAATTTCGGTAGCCTATAGGGTAAGGTTGGTTTTAATGCACCAAAGTCATTACACTGTGGCTTAAAGGATTCGCCGTCCACATCCTTAGAACCAACCCTACGGTGATATATGATTTTACAAGATTCTGGCAGCAATTTAAAGACCTACAGAACTGAGGACACTGGGGGATAAACACCCTATCCTGACACATACTAAAACTTCCCCAACAAGTCCTGAGCGTTTGGTCGCTGTCCCATCCCTTCAAATATTTTTCAGGCCCTGTGAGCCACCCCTCTACAGTTATGCTGGGTTTTGCAGGATCGGACCTCTGTTGGGCAGTTCCATTGCCGCCTAATAAATTAGTGTTGAAACTCACTTCCATCCTTGACAACTCAAGCACACCTTCAGCTCTCGACTGAAGCAGCACCTGCAAGATAGGCCACCCAAATAGGCTTTCACTCGCAAAATTAGAGAAAACCAGAACTGTTTGGGTTGCCTCAGAAAGGCTTTCTGAGTCGGCCTATGCATAGAGAGCTGCTTGCAGTATTAGGATGGAAAGCGAGCTTTGGCAGTATTAGGATCAATGGAATCGCCTGACAGAGGTCCGATCATATAAAATCCAGTGTACCTGTAGAGGGGTGGCTCATGGGAGCTGCAAATGGGTTGAAGGGATGAGACAACGACCAAATGTTGAGGACTGGTTGGGGATGTCTTAATGTGTGCCAGGAGAGAGTTTTATCTTTGATATGCCGCCAGAATCTTGTGATTTTAAATTTCGGCACGGTGTTTTTTTTTTGGTGTATACAACGAACTCTTTAAACGACATCATAGCTACTTCGGAGTACTAGAACCAACCCTATAGTCTACCGAAATTTAAAAACCGCCAAGTCTATAGCCCTAATATAATGTAAATGGCGTTCATCTAAAAAGTGTAACACTAATTTTGACGAACAGTTTAGTTTTTATTGCATACAAAAATATATTGTCTAAAAAACTATATAGTTTTAATCCTCCATTAATAATGCCAACATGGTTATCTAAATGTAAGGTGTAGTTTGTTTCAGTGTTTATGGGAAAACATCCCTGGCTTTTTAATTTTTATGAAGGTTCCAGTCCTACTTCAAAAACATAGTGTTCTTATCACCTACTTCATTGGAAATAAAGTCTTGTATAAAACAATTGAACTTAGAACAGCAGTGTAGTCTATAAAGAAGACAGTTTAAATAATGTACTCAATTACTTCCACATCCAACTAGTAAAGTAGAAATAGAGCATCAGTAAAGATTTATCTCATCAGCTTCTGAGCTGATTACATACATATGTCAGTAGGTGAACATAATTTTATGAATAATGATTGTAATGAAGTGTGTATACACTTTTTTCTTATACAAACCTTACTAGACCTTACAATTTTTTCCAAGTAATGACAGTTAACATGCTTTACAAGGGATAACATACATACATATGAAGGATTCATAAGCAAATCAGTGTAAATCATGGTTTTGATTACAACAATTTTTTATGTTGTAACTATTGTGTATGTAATAAATTTATTTTTGCATTCGATAAAAAAATCTTAGAATCCTTACTAGAACTGATATTTTCCTATATTACACTTAAAAGACTTAATTTATAGATTTATCTCGTTTTTATCGTTTATTGACTTCACCGACTGACTACTGAACCCTCCATACAGGGTGTCTACTTTATTTATGTACAAATCCATAAAACCGTCATTTTGCAAGATAATCAATTAAACTTTTTCTTGATTTAAAGGACATTGAAAACTGCTTCTTCTGACCCTACTTTCTACCCTGGAATTATGTCAGGACAGTGTGACGAGTCAAGAATGTTATCTGGAATCACTTAAATATAATTTTGACCTAACGGTAGTAGACAAAACATAGTTTTTTGTCTACTAAAACATTTTTTTTTCTTGTAGGTGCATATTATTATTATTAAACCCCTACACATTACAGTAAACCAAAAATATTTGTTTGTCTACGACAGTTAGGTAAATATTAAGTTTAAGCGAGTCCAGATAACATTCAACTATCTTGACCTAATTGCATGGCACACTTGACTCGTCTAGGGGCTCTCAAACTCGATATTTTAATCAACTTTTACATCATATAGAAACTCTTTGTATATTTTTTGTTCAAATTTCGCATATCGCTGCCTGAGTTCAATAGTGGCACTACGTCCTACCCCCTTGATTTCAATAGTGACACTATTTTCGTTCATAGGATCCCCAAGACTAAGTGTTTTCTTACTTCAATAGTGGCACTATGCGCCACAAGAACGGTTAAATCCTAACACAATGAAATGGATGAAAAAAATCTCAAAATGACTGTGGAACAGGAACTTAAGCCAAAGTTCATAGAAAACTTTAAACTCTTTTATCTCAAAACAATGTTTTTGGTATTGTGCCACTATTGAACTCAGGCAGCAACATAGGGGTTTTGAGGAGTCCTGATTAACACTATGGATTCAGATAATAATTTAATTTTGATTAACACTATGGATAAGTAAAAAGATCGGTAAATAGTTATATTGAATTTTGGGGGTATAAAAAATCGTAGCAAGCTATGGGGATGAAACCTAAAAGTGACGGGCAGGTCAGAAGAAACAGTTTTCGAAGCCCTTTAACTCTTTCGAGTACGGTGGATCACGTTTTGAACCACCTTTTTATGATCATTTAAGGTACGGTGGGGTAAAATATATACCACCAAAACTCAGACCTCTTACAATAAGGTACATCGGTTTATTCTTTGTACCGCATATGGAAAACACGTGCTAGGATGTCGGCGATGGAATTCTCCCCACCACACCACAATATTATCGTTTTACACTCGGACAGCTCACCAATGGCGGTCTGCTGTAGAAGAGACGCTGGTTACAGTTTTTAGTGCTTGTGAAATAGTTTTTTGCTCGAAACTTTTTGAATAAAGTTGCCAAGTGTGATCTAGGGGTAGCATAGAAGGTAAATTGTAGTTTTTTTTATTAAACTTTAGTTTAATTAGACCTATTTTGCCTCCATTATTGCAGTGTTCAGAAGTTGTACCACCGTACTTCTAAGGCAATGAATACAAGGCAGGTCAATAGTTATGATTATTTGGTGTTTGACCATTTCATTGGAGCCAAATGTGTTATTTGACTACGTAGATGAAATCAGTGAACAGAATGCACATATACCGTCAGATTCAGGCTCAGATAATGATAGCAACGCAGAGGATTGTCAAAATGTTGTTAGTCCTTCCAATCAGGATTTACCTGATGGTAATGTACCTGAATATGTGCTTTCTGGTACAGATGACGATTCTAATTCTGAATGGGATGCTGAGGATCTTCAGCCTTTAGCTCAGGTAGCCGCAAGAATAAAAATTGAGAAACAAATTTCGTGGGAAAAGAAAGTAACCAATATTCGTACGCCAATTCCATTCACTGAAGATACAGGACTACCTCAATTTATTAAAAATATTTCTAGCCAGTCCACTTGAGATTTTTAGTTTACTTATAGCGGATGACATTATCGATCACATCGTATTTCAGACTAACCTATATGCGGAACAAGAATTTATCGCCAAGGGTAAAACATACAAAAAAACCAACCCAGACGAAATCAAAGCATTTCTAGGAATAAATCTCCTAATGGGGATAAAACAATATCCGAGTTATAGGGATCACTGGAGCACAGCGCCTGATCTACACGATCCTTACATAAGTCGGATAATGACGATACACCGGTTTGGATGGCTGCTATCTCATGTCCACCTCAATGACAATAGTGTGATGTCAGCACGTGGTAATATTATATATGATAAACTATATAAAGTAAGGCCCTTTTTGGATTCCTTGAAAGCAAATTTTCATCATTGTCTTCGACCACACGAAAATGTTGCCGTGGATGAATCTATGATTAAATTTAAAGGCCGTGTTTCAATAAAACAATATATGCCCAAAAAACCCGTGAAAAGGGGATATGAGGTCTGGATGTTGGCTGACTCAACTGGTTATTGCTTAAATTTTGAAATTTATACGGGAAAAACAGAAAATGAAGTCAAAAGAAATTTAGGTGCTCGAGTAGTCAAATGTATGACCTCTGAAATAGCAAATAAAAATCATAGTCTTTTTTGATAATTTTTTTACCAGCGTTCCGTTGATGGAAGACCTTCTTCAGCAGCAAATATATGCTTGTGGTACCGTTAATTCCACCAGACAAAAATTGCCTAAATTTAAGTCGGATAAGGAACTAAAACGTGGAGAATACGATTGGTATTGCAGTAATTCAGGTTTATCCGCTGTAAATTGGCGTGATAAAAGGTCGGTACATTTGTTATCAAACTATCACGATCCCTCGTCAGGCACTGAAGTAAAGAGAAAGAAAAAAGATGGGACACATGAAGACAATTGCCTTGCCCTGTTATGCTTACTGATTATAATACGAATATGAATTTTGTAGACAAATTCGACCAACTGAGATCTTGTTATGGGATAGATAGAAAAAGTCACAAATGGTGGCACAGTATATTTTTCTTTTTTGTTGATGCCGCTTGTAAATGCTTTCATTATAAATAAATTATTAAAAACAACCCCTGAATTATCTATGAAAGATTTTCGAAGGCAAGTTTCAGAGGGTCTTGTTTCAAATGTATTAGTCGGGAGTTTGTCGTTGCCTACAGAATTATCTTTACCAATAAAAAAACATAAACCATGCGTGTCAAATTCAATAAGGTTAACAGCAAGCAGCCATCAGCCTATACGTACTACTCATAGGAGATGCGCTATGTGTAGTACAAAGAATAATGACGTCAGGACCAACTGGCAATGCAGTGTTTGCAATGTTCCGCTTTGTTTGGGGAAATCAAAAGCCTGCTTCCAGGGTTACCATCGAATTTAAAGATTTTTTTGTTTAGGTATTGTGGTGCAAATATTGAACCACCTTATTTTGTTTATAACAATAAGCCTTATTGTTTAAAATTTAGTTTTATGTTTGTTTTTGAGCACATTTCTTTACAAAAATGTATGACAACATTTTTTTTAAATAAAATTTTTGTTTGTACCTCAAGGCCCTTTTTTTATGTAAATTTTCTGTACCTGAAAGAGTTAAATAATAAAAAAAAAAGTTGAATCGATTATCTTGTAAAATGAGGATTTTATGGATTTGTATATAAATAACATAAATAAGTAGACATCCTGTATATCAATACCAAATTAAAGAATAGAACCAATGTCAAGTTAAGTACTTTTTAAACACTAGCATATAATAGATAGCACCAGTTGTTAGTTTCATATTATTTTTAAATTCTTAGTCACTATCACTGTCTTGAGATGTAACTTTAACGAGTAATGGAGTACAGCTTTTGTCTTCTAATAAACCATGTTCAACCAAATAATCCTGAACATCCTCTGGCTGAAAATCATTTCCAAGATCGTCAGACAACCTTATGAAGTTACCAACCAAGTTTCCCGATTTGTAGACAAGTAACGCTGGAACTCCGTCCGCCTTGAATTGACTGCTCATTCCCGCTCGAGAACCAACTATTGCACAAAATTTGACATTCACATAGAGCTTACAAAGCTGTATAAGGCAGGTATTCATGGTACGGCAGGCTTCTACATTGTCTTCATATATGTGAACTATTATTGTTACCGTTTTATGTTCTTTATCTATAGCGTCCAAAAATTCTTGACCACTTTTTAGAAAAAATTAGTTCGCCTGAAAAGACAATTATTATTTTATTTGCGAAGTTTGACTATTACTGCTACTAATTGTTATATTTTATGAGCATTCAATATTGTGTTTCTCAACCAGATCTCTCTGAGACATTTGGGTGCGAGGTATGGTAATACAGGTTCACATCGAATGCCAATCCCATTCCATTGTTTCCATTGTAAATATCCCATCATGATTCATTAAGAACATTACTGCATTGTAATGAAAACACTTCTAATTATGACACCATTAAGGTCTGTCCTGGGTTAATTAACACTTACACTAGTTATATAATTTGTAATGTGAATGAAATGAGAATTGTTAAAATGATTTTATAAACATATATTTCCTATTTAATGCTATTTTGTCAAACAAATAAAAATCCAATTTTATATCAGACAATCTTAAGTAAAATTGTATACCGTGTGTAACAGGATCATCACCTCCCTTTTATTCTTTAATTATCGAGACAATTTTTTTTTTAATTTGGCACAAGAAAAGTACTTATCAAATACCAATTTTTGATATAACAAATATTTTGACAAGGACGTAGCCAGGGGGGGGCCATCGCACCCCCTAAAGGGTCAAACGAAAAACCGAAATACTCGGGGGAATGCGGACTTTTTTTTTTTGGCTTTTTTTGTTTCATCTGCATTGAGCCCCCCCCCCCCCCCCCCCCCCAAAGATAAGTACTGGCTACGCCCTTGTATTTTGATACCCTTTAGGTTTCACGTAATTTTCTGAAACAAATTATACCATATAAGTGACATTTCAAATGTAATTTTTTTAACTATTTTTCCATTTTAGGAGGCCATCAGCCTTCAAATTAATTATAATGTACTTCAGCAACACCAGAAAAATCATATTTAAAATAAAAATATTTTATTTCATATTTGTTTTTGAGTCATATATTTATTTTTTAAATGGTACCATAATGGAACCAAGGTATCATTTCAAAATATATGTAGGTAAATAATTATGGATCTATTCATATGACATTTCGATTGTCATAAAATATACATAATTGAAGTTGTACGTATTTTAAGTTTAATAACCTCTTGTAATGATCACAAAAAAGTGGCTTTGAACAAAAAAAATCAGCAATTATTACTTCTGTCAAATTTGAGGAGTCATGGCCTCCTAAATTTGAGAAATTAAAATACCTAATTAAAAATAAGTAACAACTGGAATGTTGCTTGTGATATCATATTCAGAAAATTATGTAAATTTCAAAAATACAAAAATACACATGGTGTTCCCTTTAAAAAATTAACATTTGGACGCATTTCCGGTGAAACCGGAAGTGATACCAAAATGTTTGTTACATTGGGCCAAATTTCAAAAGTTCACCTCAATAAATATCAAATAAAAAGGGGGTGTACCATGATCCTATTACACACTGTATACGTCAATGGACTTATGTATATTGATATTGATTTGTATTATTGACAGTATAATATATGAAAAAGTTCATTATAGGCAAACACTATTCTATAGAAATGGTATTACATTTTAAATCATGTTATGGCATATCTATATTAAAGAGAAATTTTAATTTCATAATAATACCAAATTATCCATGACCTAGGTAAATAAAAAGTCAAAATAAGAAATATATAAGAAAGTGTAAATAAAAAACTTTTGGGCTACCTGCATACCGCCAACAGCGCTATCTGCTGGACGTCACTTGCAACTGTTAAATGATCTCTCCAAGAAGACTAGAACTAAGGAGACCGAAGTCGTTCGGTATCATGGTCTCATATCTGTCCGCCTCCAGAAGGTGCTGCAAGCAGTGCTGGGCTCGACGTCACGTGATCTGCGAAAGTCACGTGACGAGCAGCAGACCACATGTGACTGTTTATGAATGTAGGCTGTCAATGGGTATGCTTACATGCTGTTTGGCTTTAATAAAAATACAATCCAAATGTTAAATAAATATGGTTCGAAAGTGCTGTGTTGCATTCTATGATACAAGAAGCGTTCTGAAGCGTCAGAATAACCGGACATTATTTCAAATTACTGATATATGTACGAAACGAAATATTTTCCTTTATTATATTGTTAACGTTGAAGCACATAATATGAAACATTTTGAGTACAGGGTAAGTATTATAAATGTTAACCCCCTTTTATTTTTGTTATTTCTGGCCGATGTGGTTCATTTAAAAAGTGGTTTCGAGCGATTTTTAACGTAGTTTCCGGATCTGTTAAGGGTTTTTGAAATTTTTGTAAAATATACGAGGTGTGACAAAAAGTATGATTTTTTAAAATCGAACACCCTGTATATTCGTACATATTTCAATTTGTGGTTCTGTTCTGAATACAAATATATATAATTATAGCATATTTGGATAAGGAGTTTTTGAGTTATGATGAAATATGTAAAACAACAAATCTACATATTATCTTATATTATGAGTTGCCTACGAAAGCAAATTTTAATTTTGTATATACGTCAAAGTGGTTAAAAATTATTTCCAATATCTAAAATTGTTTATTCGTAAAATATTTGTCAATTTGTTAATAATATTCATTATGCATAATTAGCGGTTATCATATGATATATATTATATATTCAACAAATGTCACAACAAAATATGAAACAAAAGGAGATACAGAAGGATACCAATAAAACAGAAATATCAAATTTACAAACATTAGAAAAAAAATTTTTATATTGTATCTTCAACATAACTTTCATTATTTTCTATGCATTTGAAACATCGCTGTAAAAAATTTAATTGGACGCTTACAAATACCGCTGCATTTTCGTTAATATTTACTTCCTGTCGTATGAGCTGTTCTAATTGCACAGTGTCCCCTGATAGTTCTTCGCTATAAATATTGTTCTTGAGAGTACCCCAAAGGAAAAAATCTAGTGGATTTAAATTGGGGCTTTTTGCTGGCCAATGGATGGGACCATTTTTTCCAATCCACAGGTTATATTTTTGGTTTAAGTAGTTCGTCACAGGCCTAACGTTATGTGGGGGAGCTCCGTCTTGCTGCCAGATTGTTCTTAAATTTAAAACAACTGGCAAGTTTTCCAAATGTTCTTCAACTTTTTCTTGTAGTAGGTTAAGATAAACTTCACCTGAGAGTATTTAAAAAAAAAATGGACCAATTATTTTTTTTTCAGTATATCCCGCACCATACATTAACAGTTTTACGTCCTTGTTTTTTTAGGTTTTTCACCATATGAGGATTTTCTGTGGCCCAATGATGATTGTTATGCCTGTTAAATAAACCAGCAGTAGAAAAGGACGACTCATCAGTCCAAAACACATTATGCAAAAAATCAATTTTCAATATATGTTTCGATGATTTGTTGACAAAACACTATTCTCTGTTGATGATCATTTTCAGTTAAATGTTGAACAGGAAGGATGTGAAAAGGTTTATATTTATTCCTTTTTAAAAGTTGCATAACGCTACTCTGGCTTAAATTTAAATCTTTAGATATAGAATAAATAGACCGAACTGGATCTTCTATGACCTATAATAAAATATTCATCTGTATTTCCTCATTAATAACATTCCTCATTTTTCTTCTACACGCATTATTTAATGAATTTGTATTACAAAATTTACTGTAAATTTTCTTGAACGTCGCTTTAGCAGGCACAGTCTGATCAGGATCCCGCCTTCCAAATTCCCTTTGTGAAGCAGTCATATTTTTATTGCAATATAAATATATTTCTAAAATTTTACGCCTATTTTCTAAACTATGATAAGGCATAATACGTTTTTTCTAGCAGACAATATTAAATTAAAGAACCCCAACAGAAAAAACACTGACTAATGTTAACCAGTTTGATAGGCCTAGACCTACTTCGTAAAATAGGGTAATACGGTTTAGATTTGTCATTTTACATATTTCGTCATAACTCAGAAAATCTTTATCCAAATGTGCTATAATTATATATATTTGTATTCAGAAAAGAACAGTAAATTGAAATATGTATGAATATACAGGGTGTTCCATTTAACAAAATCATATTTTTTGTCACACCTCGTACATTTTTTAAAAAATTTCAAAAACCGTTAACAGATTCGGAAACTACATTGAAAATCGTTCGAAACCACTTTTTGAAAGAACCAAATTGGCCAAAAATAACAAAAAATAAAAGGGGGTTAACATTTATAATACTTACCCTGTACATGTTCATATTGATAATTACGAAAATTTGTAATTGCAAAACAACATTAACAAAATATCGAGCGTCTGCCACA
Organism: Aromia moschata; assembly: GCA_029963805.1. NCBI lineage: Eukaryota > Metazoa > Arthropoda > Insecta > Coleoptera > Cerambycidae > Aromia > Aromia moschata. The sequence continues at coordinate 517,436 of JAPWTK010000308.1, read as the reverse complement.
TCACTGTATGCGCACCACGGACATTCACACGGACTCTAACGCACACAGATTAGTACAGAACGAGACTGCTTACAGGGCCTCTGGAGGCGAACATATTCGAGCCCCTCGCGTTATACAGCGAAAAGCCGCAGCTCTGTCTCCTCAGTTCTAGTCTTCTGGGATCTCTCATCAGCTATAAAATATGAAAGAAGTTGCTCATTGTTGTTGAGTGGTAAATTGTAAAAATAGTAAACGGAAAAAGCGCGAGCTCATTTTTTTTATACTTTTCCCGGACAGGAATGGGAGCAGGAAGAAAATGGGTTAACATTATGGACAAATGTATCAACAATCTGTCAACAAATCCCTCCATTAACCTCACATTATTGATTATTTTTTCTATTACATTGGACAAAAAAAAAACTGAACTAGTTAAGTTCCTTTTTAATATTGTTTCTTCTTCGACTATCGATTTTCACTGATTGAAAACCATACTGGATAATCACTACCATTTTTCACAAACAATTAACTTTGGTACACCTGTTAAAGAATAAAAGAAAATTTCGCTCATTTTTTGTACCACAAATTTCATTTTTTTTTTTCATGATAAATCGTCCTATTAGATGAAACATTTATCCCAGTAAAATTTCAAGACGAGGATAGACAGTTCCAGATATCAGAGAACAGTTCCAGAGATCTAAGGGGATGAAAGTGATTCCAGTCAAGGTGTATTGCATAAGAATGCGTGACTGAAATAATACTGAGGGTCGAATGGATCATCTACAAGTCAGTTACCGAGGAAATATTCAAATTGAAAGATAGAGTCTTGGTAAATGACCCACTCATACATTATCTTGCAGTTAAGTACCACATAGTGAGAATTTAATAGACAACCTTATGTATTTGCCTACTGAAAATCATCATTATATAAGGTGGCGCATAAGTGCCGTTCTGGTTTAAATAATAAATAACCTTTTTTTGTTATTCTGTAATATATTTTTTTTAATGTTTAATACATTGTTTATAAGCCCAATATGGCTCAAGGATACTTTCTGAGGATACACCTCACCATATTGCATATTTGACCGGATGCATTTAATGTTTGGATGTAATAATTGGAAAGGATCATTGGGCCATATTGGGCGTTGGAACCTGGAATCCCCACCAAAGTCATGGAAAATACCTTGGAGAGAGAACATCAGGACGAGGTTGAAAATGGCCACCATTTGCCAAGTCATTTTTAAAACATAATGTAAGCTTATTACCAAACAATATATTAAACATTAAAATATATAATTTTATAAGTAAAAAAAAGTTATTCATTATTTAAACCATAATGGGACTTATGCGCCATCCTATATTTAACAAAAATCTATTTGGAGTCCTATTTTACAGTTAGCCTCACTCAATATTCAACTAAGCACCTCAATTTGTGAGAGGCAAGGGGACTGACATTAAAAAAACACCCCAATCTGCAAGAGGTTAAGAGACACAGTCAAAAAGTATCCCAATCTATAAAAGGCAGGGTCATGTGTTACTTGAACACCTTGGGGAACTTCCCAACCTTGGGGAACTTTCACGTTAGATGAAAATTAAGATCATATTTGAAGCAGGCGTAAAAAAATCCATTAGAAACAGTATGTATCACTTAGTTTTCACCCATATCTCCAACATGCCTACGTTCTTCTTAAAATTCCTCTGGATTATTATCCCATCATATAGTACTATTTGAAATTCAAACAAATTTGAAATTTGAGGTCCAAACAAGTATTTCGGTTATCACTCTTTGTTTTGTGATATTTCAAATTTATGTAACTAGGAAATTATGAGAAATGAAAATATGTAAGAACCATTACCAAATTTAATACTGGGATTCGTCTGCAGCAACATTTCTTTCATACGTTGTTTCTGATAATCAAGAAGAAATTTATCATTTAATAGATCTGCAAGTTCTGGGTCTTCTAGAACCGCCCTTTCTCTTTCCTCGTCCAGTGCTGATTGCACAGTTAATGTAAGTTTTTTCATCAATTCAATCTTCTCCCTTTCAGCTTCCTTCCTCTTTTCGGTTTCGAAGTTGTTTATATCTTTGCCAGTCTTTTATGACACCTTTGGGGCCTGTATTACTTGAAGTTCCCTCCCATTTATTTATTTCAGGAGCTGAGTACTCCTCTTCTGTTGGTGCTTTCTGCTTAATTGATTCTTCAGAATCAGAATTTTCATTTTCGCTCTCCTCACTACTGCTGCAATAATTATGCAATTTTTCACCCAGTATTTTATCTTCTAAAGTTGACATCACTATTACGAGTAATTAACGATTTTAAATGTAAACTGCTATAAAACTGTAAACAACCGTTAATCAGCTCAAGACGAATATAAACAAACAACAGTTAAATTAAATTATTTAAATTGACAATTGACAACTTGTAACTTTACCAGCGATATTTTAATTTAAGGTGTGTACTCATTGAGCGAACTCAGCGAACGAAGGCCGAACATAACTCCAAACTGTGTCGGAACAACGAAGGTTCGAGGTTTGTTCAATCGCAATTCGTCTATTTGTAATATTTGCGAAACCAAAACGAATTGCATCTATTTTTTAAAGTTCTGTCGCATTTGCTTTGTTTCGTTCTGATCAAAAATGTGTAACGAAATTATTGTAGCATCTTGTTGCACAATTATTGCGAGATTACTGAAAACTAAGAAACAAACAAAAGAAAACATGCTAATAATGGATGTCAACAATTTACCAATATTAGATAAATGTAGGAAAGAGAATTCGAAGGATTCCATAATAATTCCTCGCTTCGGTAAGCTTCAATTATAATTGCTTACGATTTGCATGAAATCCTCAGTTGCTCACCTCAGTTAACGTTTTCTCAGTTAGTGGTACGTTCTATTTGCACAACATCCTGAAGAGGGCCTGTTCTTTAATTCAACGTTTTGGTGTGGTGGATTCCATCAAGCCAATCAGAGGGCAGGAATTGATTAAATCGACCAATCAGAATCTATTGGTGGAATCCACCACACCAAAACGTTGAATTAAAGAACAGGCCCAGAGTCAACTACTGAAGTGAGATGTGGTGAGGTAACTCATCTCAGTTAATTTTTTTCTCGTGTCAAATCGTAAGCAGCTTATGTCAATAATGACATTAAATTTGTCCATTTAACTTTCATAGCCATTTTATATTCAGTTTAGGAAGCACAATTGCAAGGCAAGTTCAGAGACCGATCTAAAAATAATCACGATCCCGCGATTCCTTTCACCACTGAATAGCGGATCTCTTTTTCCCTTCGCTTTACCATACACATTTCAATACGTTTACCGAATTCGTATTCGAGGTTCGTTGTTCGTTCAGTTGCTCAGTGAGTACGCATCTTTATGGAACAGTTGTACAACTTTAGATATTTTGTGGTATGGGTCATAGTTCTTTCTAAATAGTAGTTCAAACATGCCTTCTAACCAAAAGATAATTTGTGCAACTGTAACGACATCACTAAATAATTCCCCTAAAACAGTTACGGTCTTCCCGTAACATCACATGGTTGCACTTTTTGTTAAGTACAATTATAATTGAAACAGTAATTTACACAATGCTGTTGTTCAAACTGCCTTCAGGCTTTAGGTGCCTTCAGTACCTCCATCCAAACATCCAAAAAAAAAACGTCATCAACTCTTGCCATGAACGAGAGAGATGGAAATAGCTGTCACGTCTAAGCTTTTCGGTTATGTCAAACTTTTGACAAGTGACTGTCACAATTTGTAAAATAAAGAATGACTATCATATGATGTGACAGTCTTGACAAGTAAATAAGGTTATAAATTTGATTAAGAATAGAAACACATACGTCTTTTTTTTTCTCGGCCAACTTTGATGACGTTTTTTTTTTTTTTGGATATTATATAACCTACTATTATTTCTAATTTTATATTATTATTTTTGTATCTACTATATCTAATTTTGAAGATGTAACTGTTTTTTTGTTTTGATTGAAATTTTAAATTTATGTTGAAATTTAAATTAGTTGTTTTAATTTGAGTAAACTTTTCATATATTTTAATTGGTGCTGCAATGTGAAAACAGCCCAGGAACGCTAAAATAATTATTTCTCTTCTTTGAACATATATAGTGGGCGCATTCAGGGACGCTCAGCCACCGACCGTTATGTGTTAGTAGTTAGCCTTTTCTGACAGTCAGCGGCTTAAAACTCCCTGAATCGTTTGTATGAGTTTCGCAAAGATCTAAAAAACGTAATATGTTCTATGGCATAGATAACTTTCATGAATCATGGAATCATAATTCCCTGCCGTGTTCTGTGCTTAAAGACACTTGGTCCATAGATAAAAGAAGAGAACTTAGTCCTGTTGTACAATTGAGCTGACCACAACCATAACCATAAGCATAACTGTAATTTGTATGTTTTGTCCAGAACAAATCTGCGTAAAATCGTGTGTATTTTAAAACTCCCGCATAGAGGATTCAGTTTAGCCAATTTCACTAAATTAATCATTTTGTGTGAAAAATCAGAAACGATACTGGAATTAGAAGAAATAATGGACATCGAATTGTTAACTCTTATTGTAGTAATTTAGTATTAATTAGTGTCAATTACTATTGTATTTAGGGTAACCCTTAACCCACATTTCACGAGAGTGAAATGTGGGTTAAGGCTAAGGGCCTAAGGCCCCCTGCACAATTAACATAAACGTAAAATTAACCACAACCACAAAGATGGAGTATATGAAAATAATGTTCTTGTCTACAACTAATTCAGTTAACATTAGCATTAAGAATGACCTTCAATCGTCAATAACCGTAAACATAAAGATTAAATTATTTTATCTTTACGTTTAAAATTACGTTTTGCCAGTTACACCAACCTTGGGTCCGCACTCTCGTGAAATGTGGGCTAAGGGTCACCCTAAATACAGTAGTAACTAATACTAATTAATACTAAATTACTACAATATTAGTTAACAATTCAATGTCCATAATTTCTTCTAATTCCAGTGTCGTTTCTGATTTTTCGTACAAAATGTTTAATTTAGTGAAATTGGTTAAACTGAATCCTCTATGCGGGAGCTTTAAAATACACACGATTTTACGCAGATTTGTTGTGGACTAAACATAAAAATTAATGTTATGCTTATGATTATGGTTGTGGTTAGCCCAATTGTGCAACAGGACTTAAAGGACAAAGGTTCGGTTTCTTTTCCATAACTTGTTTAAAAACAAGCAATATTTTCTTTTCTATAACTTTTGTTTAAAAGTAGGTTAAAATTCAGTTGCTCACAGCACAGATAAAGCGACAATGAGAATCATGATAGAATTATTGTCCAATCAGCATCTCAGCTATAATATTTTAGGCTTAGTAAATTGGTCAGCCGCTGAGATCAAAAAAGTGTCAGCCACGTCCATTCAGGGAAGTATGTAGCTAAGTTAGCTACTCAGCCGCTGAGCGTCCCTGAATGCTTACACCAATAGTCTCCTCTTCGTCTGACTGTGCTATCCGAGAACATCTAGTTAGTTAGATGTTCTCGGGTGCTATTGAGTATATCGAGGTTGACCATTGAGAGCAATGAAGGAGGAATAAAGTAGTCGAATGCCTGAAACGGTACCACCATTCAGCCTAGTCAGAAAAAGAGGAGACTAATGGTTTAAACAGCCTGTCTTTTCCTAATTCTTGTACATCAACATCTACGATCTTTTTGGAATGACACAGGTTGTCAATTGTTAATAAGTCTATGTTTTCTGTTTCACAACCATAGAATAAACGTAAGAAAAACGAAGTGCTTCAGATAGATGAAATGATATAGTTTGCAGCAGCAAATTATTCAATTAGGTATTTTATTTGGTGCTTTAAACATACGTAAGTAACACGTTTTTATGCCAATTCATAAATAAATTCATCAGAAACAACAATAATATGTTTATAAGAAAGATAAGCGTATTTTATTCCCATTTAAGAGGGACTATCGTATAGAAAAAAAATTATAAACACAGTATAGTAAGGAAACTACAATACATTTTAATTCCCAATCATCCATTAAAAAGAGAAATTCAATATATAAACGGCTTTGATACCGTTCCATGTTAAATGTTTTCAAGAATTTGCCCAACAATATGGGACTGCGGTTCATAAGCCATTCACCGTAAAAACTATGCAATCCTTTGTAAGGATTAGATTCATGTCTAAGGGTCCATTACTAAGTTTAGAACCCCCCCCCCCCTTTTAATACAATATAAAACTCAATACTTATAAAAACATATGCAATTACATTTCAAATAAAAAAAAATCAAAAGTCAAACAGTCAAAGAGTCAAAGAGTCAAAGAGAAATGAAAAAATTTATTCAAGTATGTTCGTTTCAGTGTTCCGAAATATATTGCAGAAACCCTATAATTTTTTGACGTCATAGCCATACTTGACAGCAAGTCGGCGACTTGACGTTTGGTATAAAAGCTACACACATTCAAATTTCGCATTTAGTTCGAGATTATTGTGGTGTCAGTGTATTGTGTTGGGTAATATTTTATTGGTGTAATAATGTGTGGTAAGTAAATTTTTCTTTTAATTTATTATAAGGCACTAATGTCTAGACATAACCTAATTTCTTTCTTTAACAAAACAATTTGGCTGTTAACAGAAAAAGATAATGTCATTTTAATAACAATTTAACTCAAATTTATTTATCTAGTGTAGATCTGTTACAGATTTCTCAATGGAATTGTTCTTTGTTTTCTTGTAAATTGGCTTACAACAAGTACAAGTCTTATTTGTAGTAGTTAAAAACATACCAGGTATCATAAAGCTGTGTCAGTTACCTAGTTATTAAATATAAGATTTATTGTTTATTATATAATAAAACAGGATTTCATTGATTTACTCAATAGACATTAACATTTAGCCAAAGTGAAAGTGCAGTGGGTTTGTCTAAAAATATGTATATGCATGTACATATTGTAGGTATCTACTACCTGCGCCTACATTAATATATTTTAGCTTTAGTACATTCATATATTTTAGCTTTTAATTTATTTAAACAAATATACATACATATATGAATTGTTTAAATTCATAATTTTTTGATTATCCCAAACTTTTTGTAACTAAATGGATAATAAAACTATGTACCTAGTACCTCTTATTAGGATGTATATTTTTAATATGCATACAGTTATTAAGATATAAAGATAGTGCCTAAGTAGTGTCTTATATAAGTTTAATATATTATATGCTGAATACCATAGACGCGCCCTATAAGAGTAAAAGTTGTAGATAACCTTTATTATAATTTCCTCCTTATTTCATCATGGCAAACTGGATTTTTATTTTTATTGCAAGGTCAACAATTTTTTCCTTCTCTGATTTCTAAAAAAACGTTTCTTGTGGCTAATGATTTTAATGTTACCATATGTGCATAATATATCTATCAAAAATATATATTATTACACAATTTCGTAACAGTTTCTTAAATTTTTAGACTAAAGCCATTAACCTAGGTGAATTCTTGTATAATAGTTTCAAGTGTAAAATGGCCACAGCAACAGCCTCAGAGACCTCGATTGGGATTATTTGATATTCCTACACAGTTTCTTGTAGTCTTTCACGTGCTAAACCGTAATAACTCTTACTCATGATACTTTCGAATGTAGACAGTACTAAATAGTATTAAGTCCCAACATGTGTCCAGACTAGTCCAATCATAATGTGTGTTTAATAATATCAACTAAATTTTTTTCAAAAAAAAAAATCATGCTAAATTATTCTCCAAACTATAATCAATGACAATAAAATAGATACACAACATCACAGCATACTAATTCTTCATATCAAGGAGAAGTAAGAGTTTGAAGTTATGGATAACATTTTAATCTTTAAATCGCTCTCATATAAAATTTTATTTTTGGCACTTAATACAGTTTAGCTACAGAGATGGAATAGTTTTATCTTCTTGTCATTCAGGTTGGGTTACCTCTTCCTCTACAACAGCCCGTCCCCCACATCATATTGTAGGCTCTGGTATCAAATTTATTTAAGCTTCTATGTAGCACGTTGACTTGGATGTATTATTCGAAATCCAATCGAGTCTACTACATGGCCAGTACTATAGTACCATCTGATCAGCCATTTGAAGGGAATCTACTCTACAGACTAGTGCTATCTAGATCATTAAGTAAAACTAGTATGATATTAATACATACATATTTCTAAAATCTAAAAATATTCAGTGTAGAAAATTAAGAAAAAATTAGGAGACTTTATTGAAGTGACATTTGTATCATGTATCACGTATCTTACATTTGTAAAGCCACTGATAAGTAAATATACTTCTTTGCTACAAGAATTATTGCTATTGTGTATGTAAAATTCAGAAACGAATTTGGAAATGTTAAAATACGGTAGATAGACCTTGCATCATATATGTAAGCGTCAATTTGTATATAATGGCACTAGGAAATATGTGTACTAGGGTGTTTTTTTCAACTATTTTTTATTTTTTCAGTCCCCACTTGAAATTTTGTTGAATATGTCGAAAAAAAATCCTTGAAAGTTACAGCCCTTAATATTAATTTTAAGTACTTTCCCAAAGCGTGAAAAGATTTTCCATTTAAAATACACGTAAATCGAATTTTTTTTTTTTGAAATTTCTATAACTCGGTCGCATTTTATGCTATTACATTGGTCTTGGTCTCGATTTACTCAGAATAAAACACTACAAAAGTGCCCATTGCAGCGAAAATGTAACTTGTACTGGTGAGTTGGTACGGGTGGCTGAAGTTAATTTTTACCCAAAATTCTCGTTTTTTCACTGTTATCTCCGAAATTATTAATTTTACCAAAAAAATGTAAATGAAAAATTTGTTGGAAATATAATTTACTACAAAAAAGTAGTAGTACAAAAATTTCAAACGTTTGCTTCAATAAACTAAAAATTTTGTACTACTCATAAGTTAAAGCCTAATATCTCAAGAAATATTAATCTCAGCAATTTGGTCTATAGGATATTTTTTGTAGTAAATTAAATTTTCAACAAATTTTTCATTTACATTTTTTTGAAAAAATTAATAATTTCGGAGATAACAGCAAAAAAAAAACGAGAATTTTGGGTAAAAATCAACTTCAGCGACCCGTACCAATTCACCAGTACAAGTTACATTTTCGCTGCAATGGGCACTTTTGTAGTGTTATTCTGAGTAAATCGAGACCAAGACCAATGTAATAGCATAAAATGCGACTGTTATAGAAATTTGTAAAAAAAAAATTCGATTTATGTGTATTTTAAATGGAAAATCTTCACGCTTTGGGAAAGTACTTAAAATTAATATTAAGGGCTGTAACTTTCAGGGATTTTTTTTCGACATATTCAACAAAATTTCAAGTGGGGACTGAGAAAATAAAAAAATAGTTGAAAAAAAATCACCCTAATGTGTACGTATCTAAAAAGATCTATAATCTGTTTCGCATCCGAAAATAATTATTAATGAGACACAAAGAATCATTAAAGTATTATAGAGACACAATTTCTTGGTAGATGAGATAGATAAGAACATATTAGTGATATATGAAGTGATATTATTTACTAAAGTTTGGTCGAACTGTATGTATACGTTGAACCCACTGTTATTCCACCTTCATTTGTATAGTATTTTTGAAATTAAAAAAAGTGTGTAAAGGAAAACCAAAATGCAATAAAAAATTAGTTATTCTTAGCAATAGAAAGTGAATTTTTTAAATTTTTGATCTTAGAAAGTTTGTAAAAGTCAGTGGAGTAAATTTATTATATACAGTTTAGCGGAAACGGAAATGTGACATAAGTTTGGAGGTGTGTCATATATTGTATGGCTTATGATTTATTAATCATATTCTGGTGTACAAGTAGTTCACCCAAAATTATTATTCTTTCGAGGTCAGTCACCTAATACATATCAGATCTTTAGCGGAAACGTATTTGCGACCTCGCTAGTGCCAAAAATTTGTATAGTCTGGTGCTCACAGATACCCACCCAATTTCCCTACCCTAATTTTATAAGCTCATATTAAGGTCACAGTGATAGGAATAGTGAAATGTAACAAGTAACAAAGACCATGCGGTATTTCATATACGTTACCTGACAATAAAATTTGCACTTTAATACACACAGGGGAATTTTTAGTGCGTATTTCGTCTATAAAATCATTGTTTGCGCCCACTATGAGGTTGCTTGTACCATTTTTGTCACTTTGAAAGACTATGGGCCAAATTCGCACTAAAAACACTGTATATATGGTATATTAGGATTTTATTATGCGTATTGAAAATACTCCTATTAGAGAAAACAAACATTTGTATGATCTTGTACGTAGGGTCTTTAGTATTTAAATGAGTATGAAAGCGTTTGTGGAATTATCATTTGTGTTTTTTTTGAGGAAAACTTTACACTGATGAATAAAGTTGGCAAAAACGAGTTGCGCCACAGAGGTGTACGCATTATAAGAGTACACTCAACATCCACATTTCCGAACTTTTATGTTCCGTAGACTTCCACATTTCCGAACTCGCGTCACCACGGGATTACCGAACTGCTGGCGCATGCGCAAAGGGTTTTTCTGGCTCATTCTAGTACTTTTCTTTGTTTTTCGAGGTTTTATGCAAATGTAATACATACATACATGTGTACATGTTAATAAAAGAACGTTTTTCTAAACAAAAAAAAATGTCAGGTGCAAAGTAAAGTAAAGGTTTGTTTTATTGAACATTTTGTTGACGTAACCTATAATAATTTAAAACTGAAATGAAAAATGATGAGAAAATATGTATGTATTTTTAAGAAAACCGTGATACAAAACAAACATTATTGTACTGTTTTTTTTTTTTGTAGAGAAAAGAGCCTGTGAAGAGGCTAACCTTGAAACAAAAGCTGGATTTGATAAATCACGCAAAAAATGGTGTTAAAAATGTTGATCTATGTAAGATGTACAATATTTGTAAATCGTCAGTGGCAGAAATTCTTGGAAAAAAAGAAATTTACCTTGAAAAAACTGAAAAAAAGACGAAAATTGAGTGGACGGATTGACAATAAAGTGCACCGGTACTTATGATACGCCATTTGAAATAAGTGTTTTTCACTGGTTTGTACAAAGAAGAACTCTTGTCTCAGGTGTTTTGTTTGTTGAATTCTGTGACAATCGAAATGTTTGATAACAATCGCATTATTGTGTTTACATTTTTTTTCTCATTTCAATTTTCGCGGTTTTTTGTCGTCAACCAATCAGCGACAAGTTCGGTTATGTGGAAGTACAAGTTCGGAAATATCGTGAGTTCGGAAATTTGGAGTTCGGATATGTGGATGTTGAGTGTAATATACAGAAATAGCTAATAACCTTTCAGACATTTGCCATGTTTGCCACCCCCATCACATGCTGCATGAGTTGCCTATGTGTCGTCGCGTCGCCGAAACTCTTCTGTTGATATTTTTTACAGTTTTATGTGTCGGTGTAATTTATGTTTTTATCTTATTTAATTGTAATTAAATATCGCAGACAAAGGTTTTTGAAGATTTGTTTATGTTATTGTTATGTACATACAAATATTTATATGAAAATACATATTCCTATATACATTTTTTTTTAAATTGAAATATGTACAATGCTGCATATACCTGTAGAATAATAAGAATAATCATAAGCGAAAAACAATTCGTTTTTCTTGTATTTTATTTAAGTTTTATTTGTATTTTTCTATGCCGAAAACGTTTTTATACTTACATAATATGAAAAAGGTAGATACTCAGAGTTAACGTTAGTTTTAATTCTGTTCTTATGATGCGAACGTAATGAGGAATAATTGTCTACATTTTTGTTTCTACGGTAAAGCTTATAGTCACCTTTCAAGATAAAATTTTAAAGCTGATCATAACTTTTCTTGTAATCCGACCCAAAATATTTCATAGGCCTACCTCATAGGCCTATGAAATCAAGACAAAATACATGTAAAATGTTAAATGGTACATTATTACGATCGTTCGGCTAGGAAATTTCTTTATTAAAATCTATACAAGTGTGACTGACTTATCAAAACATGAATTTAAATTAATTCGTTAAGCTACAATTCACTTTTCTTTCATAACACCTCGAAGAATATTTGCCATTTAATTTGAAGGCCAGTCGACGAAATACTTTCTACTTCATTTGTACCCAAGCGGAAATACATAGAGTTGCAGTTGCTACATGCTAGATTTTATTTTTACATCAAATGTTTATTTTACATGCGGTTTCGTTAATTAAACTTCTGTTGACTATTTAACTTCTTATTAGCAACACTAAACTGTTAATGGTGTTTCAAAAATTGTCAGACTTTTCGTTTTGCAATCATCACATACGAGTACCATATACACGGTGTCATTGCCATTTTTGAGTTTCTTGTACAATTCTAGATAAGTCCCATATTTCTTTTTTTGTCAAAAATTGGTAGTTAACCTCATGAATGTGTGGAATGTATTTAATTTCTGAATTTTTTATTTAAAAATGATGCACTTTTACAAAAAATTGTCAAGAATAAAAAGTTCTTAAAATCACTCAGAGAATGCACTGGAATTTTTTCAAAATTGTTTAAGCAATTTTTTAAATTTTGCAAAAATTGACTATTTGCAAAATCCAAAAATTTTGAAAAGTCCAGTTCCAGTGCATCCTGTGAGTTATTTTAAGAACTTTTTATTCATGACAATTTTTTGTAAAAAGTGCATCTTGTCCAATAAAAAAATTCAGAAATTAAATACACCACATATTCATGAGGTTAACTTATCAATTTTTGACAAAAAAAGAAATATGGGACATCTAGAATTGTACAAGAAACTCAAAAATGGCAAAAGAAATAGGGGTTGCCATTTAAAATTTTAGGGGTAGGTGCCCTGGGGGTTAGGGGCTTGAAAGTAATACGACAACAAATGCCTCAAAAGTTGTCCATCTTGATATGTATGTAAATTGACGTTCAGGCAATATTAAATGCTGTTTGTTTTCAAATTGACACCGTGTATAAGTATCACGGTATTATTAATTAGATATATATTTTAAGAAGAATTGGGAAATATTTCAAGAATAATTAATACATAATTAGTGGATTTACGTAATTCCGTAGTATTTAGTAAGGCAATTTTCAAATTTGGAGTATAATTAAAAATAGATTTAATTCAAAGTTGAAATTTATAGTAACTTTCCGCGGAAAGTCTTGAATAATGTCTATATATTTTTAACCATTTCTTATTTTATAGAAAACTTTTCCAGCTAAAAGTTGTTATCTGAGTTATTTTTTTGCATGTTTTGTGGAAACAATCTGTTGTTTTTTTAGGTAGGTACACTATATTTCTCACTCATTCATTTCAGCCTAGTATTCCGCTTGCGCCTATATAAAATTATCATGAGGTTACATAATGATTATTTCAGAAAAATCAGTTTATTTTTGCAATGTGTTTTTTTTTGACAAATCGCCGAAATATAACAAATAATGTAATAGGTATGTACATTTGATGACTCCTCACAGTATAAACTAGTAGTTACCATGAAGACTACCTTGCCTGCAACATATTAATCGCATATAGTGTTCAAAATATCTACCATTATTGCTAAATCACAGTTTTAATCTGTTCATAAATGATCTTATACGAGGTGTGTAAATTAAGTAATGAGACTGATTTTTCTAAATTTTTTTATTCGAATTGAATTACAATTCAGTATTGTTTCCTTCAAAATAACTTCATTGGGAAATCATACAGCGCTGTAGACCGTTTTTCCATTCTTCATAGCAGTGCTGGAACTCATATACTGGCATAGCCTTCAGCTGGTCGGTTACAGCCGTTTAAATGTTTTCTGTGATCCCAAAATGACGCCCTTTGAGATGATTTTTTAACTCGGGAAGAGAAAAAAAGTCATAAGGACTCACGTCAGACGAATAAGGAGGTTGAGGAGTCACAGGAATGTTTTTACTGGCTAAAAACTTGTTTACTGAAATGGCTGTGTAACAAGGCGCATTGTCGTGATGCAACATCCAGTTGTTCTTGATATTTGATCTCACACGCATGACCCTTTTTCGAAGTTTTTCAAGAACCTCTCTGTAAAAGTGTTGATTTACTGTTTGGTCTGGAGGCACAAACTCTTTATGAACAATTCCCTGGCTATCAAAAAAGCAAATCAGTATGTATTTCATCTTCGACTTGCTTATTCTTGCTTTTTTGGGTCTTGGAGAGCTTGAAGTGTGCCATTCCATGTTTTGGCGCATGGTTTCCGGATGGTATTCAAACACCCAAGTCTCATCATCAGTAATGACACGTACCATAAAATGGGGATCATTTTCAGTCAATTCCGAAAAGTCAAGATTTCTTTCTTTCCTGATGTCCTTTGGTTTCTGCGAAATTTTTTTGGGACCATTTTTGCGCAGATTTTCCTCATCCCCAATTCGTTAGTCAAAATCTGATGAACAGTATTGTGATTGAAATTCAACTCTTCCCCGATCATTCCTGTCGTCAACCGACGATCTGAATGCACAAGATCCCGTATTCTGTCGACATTTTCATCGGTTCTTGAAGGTGGATGTCTTCCGCTGCGTGGTTCATCTTCAATCCACTCTCTTCCTTTTGATAATGCCTGGGCTCTTGAAAAAACACTGTCTCCTTAGGCATGTTGAAGTTTTGCAAAAGTATCCGCTGCGCTGTGCCCAAGTTTGAAACAAAACCTGATAGCACTCCGTTGCTCAAAATTAATGTCATTTTTAAAACGCACTAGAAAAAAGCGGTTTACGGAAAGTCATAAAGAACAAACAAATGACTAAGAAGTTCAAACTTGTAGTGAAGGTGCATTACATCTTAACCTACCGCCCTTCCAAGTCCCGTCTCCGCAGTATTGCTAGATCGGGTGCAACGTTGCCAGTCTCATTACTTAATTTACTTATGTGATTGTTCTTTGTTTATTTGTAGATATATTATACACATTGTAAATATATATTGTACCACTGTATATCAAATAAACAAATACTACTACTACTACTACTACTACTACACACCTCGTATTCACAAACACATCATCCCTTATTGTTTTATTACACCAATAATTGATTGATCTTAAGTTGTCCACATTATTTGGCGGTTTCTTTTTTATACTTGATCTTTAAGTAACTCCATAGGAAAAAATCACAGAGGTTCAAATCAGGTGACTGGGCCGGCCTGATCTGATTTAACTCGCTATTATATTTTCTTATAAGTTTACGTTAAAGAACAAGTATAACAAGAAATAACCAAGTAATGTGAACGGCTTAAGAACTCGAATTACTAGTATAATGAGGGTAATAAGGGCTGATGTGTTTATGAATATCAGAAGGTCTTTTATGGACAGATTAGAACTGTGATTTTGTAATAACGGTAGACATTTGTAACATTACGAGTCTTTGCGGTAAGTGTGATAGAGGCAAGGCACTCTTCATGGTACTTGGTAGTGAGCTGATTCTAAAAAAAATAAGAAAAACGAAAAACACATAGTGCTATCTAAATAAACAAAGATGTCTGCCACAGCTGGAACACAATTAAAAAATATAAAAAACAAAGATCGGCAGAACATTGAAAAAAATGAATCAAACAACTTTTATTTGAAACATTTTTCTATAAAACAAATAATGGTTAAAAAAACTATATTTTTTTAATGGCTATGCCATTACTCCTGAATTTTGCCGGACCATGCATGCATAGTACATCTAAATACTATTTTTTGAGATCTTATAAAGATATTCCATTGAAATCTTAATAATAAAATTCTTAAATATTTTTTTCTAGTCCTTGAGAAAATTTGACTGATTTCACCTTGTACCTACATCAAAAAGTAACCTTCAGTCCCTGGTAAAATGTTTCTGGTAATTTATATGTAGCTGCAGATTTCAAAAGCTTGACCAACGATTCTTTGATATTTTTGTCTTTAGGTTAACAACATTTATAGAGGCCGTTATCCTCTCTTTGTTTACGACTTCAGAATATAATAATACATAGTGTGTTCAGCGTTTTAGTATATCCAAATATGTATGTACCTTCTCTTACGGTTATTTTAGTATCATTAAACATTGTTATTTTGTTATTAGTTACCAACTATACAAATGTGTATAGTTGGCTCACTTACTAGGCTGTTCGAGAGGTCTAGGGTAAACACCCTTAAATTTTTTTCCATCCAATTTTAGTACAAGTACCTAAATATTCCCAAAAGTGAGAGTTTTCGATGTCTTAGGTCTTAGGTATTAGATACTAAGAAAAAAGGTAAAACAACGGTAGATTTTATTATTTATATGTATGTATATAAAGTTAACAAAGCCTTTGCAGCAGTAGGCACAATAGTTAATTTTGAAAAACTGATTTACCACCCTATGTTTAAGGTGAATATCTCAATAGAGGTGCATAGGAGTTACGTTGACCCAAACTTTACACTCCCGAAATATTGTCCACATGATCTGGTTCACCCTGTATATGTTAGTAACTCAACTGCGATAAAAAGTCAAGTAGATATCTAGAATTATAAATGTCACTTTGTAAAAGTTATGTTGCGGTGTTTTGTAGAATCGAATGTAGAAAAATGATAAAGTACAGAAAACCGGGTGTAGGAATTCCTTAGACTGTTTTTTTTTAATGAACGTAGAAAAACACGGAACATTATTAATGTAATGGTCAATCTGCTATACATATTAACTAATTTTTTCAACTTATAAGCATTCCTGCCGTTCCTTGGATATTGTGGATACTGTGTTTGTCTGTCGTGTGCTTGCATTTTTTTATCTGTTTAAAAAAATCCAAGGTTACGAAAAAAAAAACTAATTTAGCACGTTACATATCAGTTTTAGAGAGCGTTGAAATAACTGTTAAACATGGATTGTTTTCATAGTGTTGATTTTCTCAAATCAGCATATAATGCGCGGAAAGAAACGACAGAGAGTTTTGCTGATAAAGCCATGTTTACATCTTGAGCATTTATCATTTTTTGCAGTTTTTCAGTTATAAATTAATTTGATATTGGCTCTTTAGAACGATGACAAATTTAGAAATTCATTCTAAAACAAAGTTGCAGAGTGACATAATTTTCCTATATATTTTTTTAATTTCTTCGTGTACCTACTATGTTTGTAGGACCAATTTCCTGATATGAAGTGGATACATATGTTACAGATAATATCTAAGATTCTTCGTAGTAAAATTGAAAGGCAACATTTCAGGACTTTAGATGTATTAGTAACACGCACTTAATTTTCAATTTCGCGATTCAATTTATCTTATCTCATTTCCAGAATAAATGAATTATCCTTAATGACAATTAAGTTAAGGAGGTGATCCATCTCACGGTGGATTGCAAAAACTCTAATAAATTGTCAGGTCAAGTGGAGAGAAACGGAAAAAAAATTTTCCTCTACCTCATCGAAATCGTGATATTATTACGATTAGTATTGTCCGTTTATAAATGGTTACAATATTGATATAAAAAAAATCGTCAAATTGAGGGAGTTTAGGGAAGAATGTTTTAATTATTGTTTTAGGAAAAGGGGAGGGTCGCAGATTCAAGTCATTGATATACATACAATTTCTAGTCTAAACGTGAGAACTTCTGAATTGTTGTAATAAACTGCTCGTCAAAATTAGCGTAACACTTTTTAGATTAGAGCCATTTGCGTTCTATTTAAGTTGGAGATTTGCCGTTTTTAATTGTCGGTAGCCTATAGGGTTGGTTTTAATGTTTCGAAGTCGCTACGCCAATTTCAGAGACCTACAAGATCGACTAAGAAGGACGTTGTCGGATAAACACTTCATCTCGGCACACATTAAGACCTCCTCAATAAGTTCTGTCTATTTGATCGCTGTTCCAATCTCTTCAACCCATTTCCAGACCCCCCTAAGCTATCCTTTTACATTTACGCAGGGTTTTGCGTGGTTTGACCTCTGTCGGGCGAATCCACTGATCCTAATGCTGCCTAAGTGCCTAATAAATTGGTGTGGGCTGTCACAACTCACTTTCATCCTTTGACAACTCAAGCACCCCTCCAGGCCACATCCACACCGACCCCCCACTCACTCTCCCTGGTTCCGCTCCTGTAGAAGGCTGCGTGGGATGTCGTTTTGTCTCGAATTCATGTCATGGCATCACTTGAACGCTCTCGAAGTTGGCGGAACACTTTTTTTTTTACTGTTATTTTTTTCAATAAGTTTTAAACCATAACAATATTGAATAGAGAATGCGTCTGGAGGTCTTTCAAATGAGTTAATACAAATCGCTACTTCCAATTTAAAATTTGGAGGTTGTAACTGTCACACCAAGAGGGTTGAATTTAGGGATGACATTTTTACGTTGCAGGATGTCCTTTTTAGAATCTAAAATTGACGTGTCTCGGGATTTTTTTATAAATATGCACAATATTCGTGATACTCAATTTATTTCATTTGGCTGTTGCACATCAACACTGTATGTAAATATACAGTGAGGGCGTAAAGTCGCTCATAAATTCGATAAAAATTAAAGGATATTTTTTTTTTTTAGAAAAACACTGACTCGTCAATTACATTTTTCATTTGCCGACATTCTGACGTACTTCATTTGTTTTTTTATTGACAGCTGTCAAAGATATGATGTCCTATATTTATTAAATGACAATATATGGCGTGTGATACTTCATTTGAAAGCTCTTATTTTACGCAGTATGGTCCTAAATTTTGGGGCGATTCTATCAAGCCATTTCAAAATGGCGACCGTTCAAAAGTTAAAATTCGATAAAGAATGATGGAAAGTTTATTTAAAAAATTACTTGGACACGAGAGGTTCTACAGCTATTTGCTCGGCTATTGGACATAACATACTTTCAACAGTTATCCAGAATTCCAGAAATTGAGAATAAATAATATAAAGCGCATTCTTAAATATTTTTATTTAACCTATTTTTTTAAAAACAGAACTCTAAAAATAAAAATAACACAATTAAAACTACCTATCCTAATCTAGTCTTTAATAAATGTTCAAACTGTGCCTCATTGACTTTTTGACAGTAACCAAGCCGCGATTCAAATTCTTCAATCGTGTTACGTATCATTTCAGCTATTTTTTGAATTTCGTACCTTATTCTATTTTTTTTTACGTCATCTATGTTAGTAGGCTTATTTACACACACGCTATGTTTTAATTAAATAACGCCACAAAAAGAAATCTATGGGGGTTAGGTCAGGCGATCTAGGAGGAAACTCTAATTGATCCCTTCGCCCAATCCATCGACTCGGAAATACTTCGTTTAAATATTAATTTGAATAATTAATGTAATTTAAATAATTAAGAATTTTTATCGAATTTATGCGCGACTTTACGCCCGCCCTCACTGTATATTTGATGTATTTGAATATAAAACTAAACATTTGCTATAGTTAAGTACTAGATTTACTAAACGGTAGTTATATGCATATATTTATCTCAAGAACAGAATATACGCTTGAATAAAAAAAATTGGTATGGTACTTGGCAGGAACCAAGAGTGCACAAGTAAAATTGTGATTCTTGAACTGTTTCTCTGTGTGTTATGTTATGAAATTCTCTTTGTTATGGAACATTCGTGAACATCGTAGTAGTTGTTTTTATTTAACCTGGTAAGTAAATTAATTGAAAACCTGTCTGAAACTGTCCGAATCCACTAGCTGCACATATTGATAAAATTGTGGCAGTATGATTCTTGTTCCATTGCTGAAATTCTATATAAATGGACTGTTACCTCTGTTGTTGCGCGGGATAGCGGATATTGTAAGAACTGTCAGTAAATGCGGCATATAAAAACCAAACAAAGGGAATTGGCCTCTTTTTTTGTAACAGATCGAATTAAATTGGAGAGCAAATAATAAATCGTACCGCTGCATTTGGAATTACGCGGTGCGGTAGTCAAACTCATGCGTAAAAAAGTTTCTAACGTGAAAAGACACGCTTTGCTTCACTCGTTTCGTAAGTTATAGGTGATTGCTTTATGAAAAAAGGCACGTACATGACCAAAATAGATGGCATTAGGTTTTTTTTAATCACACTCGTAAGTGATCCTGCACTTGTTTCTAATTTGGATCCTATTTCATATCACCATAACCGTTTAATACTTCCTCATTAAATGCCGGCTGTGTATTTTCGTTAATTTACTAATAACAGAGCACGGAACTCGTGTTAACATGTTTGTTTTACATTATTTTAATAAGACCTTGGATAAGAAAGCATGTATTTAGATATGCCCAACTGTCAAAACAAGAACATTCAGTTCGTTTACCCTACACGTTTGAAACAAAAAACTAACTTTCACATTATTATAGATGAAATGTCAATAGGTTGAATGCAGGCTTATAAACTTATATTTAAATTATTCTGCATCAAGAGAAAAAAGTAGAAGCTTTTCACATGTTTATTCATTGTGTACTAAACTTTTATGTGGCCTAAAATTAGAAGGATAATAATTCCCGTTCACTGTTATTCGTCGTTAGAAATAGCAAATCCGGATTTCGACCTTATTAGGTATCATCAGTGCGATATACGAGGTGTGGCTATTAATTACCCGAACGAATTAAATAACCGAACTGATGCTGCTACCAGCGCTCTGCGAGCGTGTTACGACAAGTTTGAACAGAACTGTGTCTGGTGTTACTTTCCCCACCCTGAGCTCGCTGGACAAGCCATTGAATCGCTCCGTTTGACTGTAGCAGTCGTTTGAATTAGTCTATGAAATAATTATAAAAATGTTAAGTGTTCAGATGGAGTTAGTCAGACGAGTTAATCTCAAGTTTCTTGTTAAACTGGTAACCGAGCAAAAGGAATCAAGAATGAACATTCTCGCTGACATTGTAAACAACATTGACACTGATCCAGGCTTATTAGACACGGTGACACTGAAGGGGACAAGATTCGAAAGTGTAGAAGCGGTTAAAGCAAAAGCTTCTGAAAAAAGAAGAGGTTCTGAACCAGCTGACAGAAGTGGACTTCCAGCACTGCTTTCAACAATGGAAAAGTCATATGGAGGGGTGTAGAGATCGCCAAAG
Source organism: Aromia moschata (assembly GCA_029963805.1). Classification (NCBI taxonomy): domain Eukaryota; kingdom Metazoa; phylum Arthropoda; class Insecta; order Coleoptera; family Cerambycidae; genus Aromia; species Aromia moschata. Next base: position 496,424 of record JAPWTK010000308.1, on the reverse strand, counting down.
GGAGTACATTGAAGGCGAAACAGTTGCTACAGTAATTGGTAACGAATAAAAAGTGTTATGACAGCAGTTCGGTTATTTAATAGCCACACCTCGTATCTAACGACAACAATGAACAAGAGTCTCGGCTTATTTTCTTGCCAGGAAAATACAACGGTGATAGAGAACAGATTAGTGATATGCTCCCGGGAACGACATCTAGTGGTTGTTGATCTTTCCAGACATCGGAATACGTTGAGTCCCATTTAGGTACACTAGAGGGTACACGTGTTTAAGTTTTAGAGCGCAGTGATGCCAGATTGTTATAAAATTATTCAGTATTTAGAAATCCTTTTGACTCGCATATGGATGGATTCTTTGTGTTTGTTTATTGTCAAATAACTTGTTTTTTCAAAATTAAAAAGAGATCATTTTAAAAATGTACAGATGTAATGCAACCTGTGAAAAGGTACTAGATGTCGGAAAAGTGAATTTTGCGCTACAGCCCAAAACGCAGTTTCAAGTCGAAAAATACGAATTCCGAATATCAACGGATATAGGTGCTAGACATATCTGGCAACCATGTACAGTAGAAATAAGCCGTTGAATTGGAGCAATAAAAGACGAGATATCGATTTTTTTCGTGTACAATTCTGTTCCAAAACTTTAAATGTGTTTTTCTCAAAATTACGATTTTACATATTGAAACTTTACCTGCTTTCAGTTCGAGCTATATTAACGCTAGAGACTTAATTTTTTTTAAATTAAGCGAAATTTATGCTCTATCGAAATCTGACCCCCACCCGAAAACAGTTTTTCCGACATCTGGTACCTTTTCACAGGGTGCATCACATATTTTAAATTGGTTGGTGCATAAATATATAAGTACAAAGAAGAGCAGAAAAATTTAGTAGGTAATTTTATATTTAAATTACCTTTCTAACAGCTGTTAAGGGTAGCAATGGACCATTATTAGGTATCTCGTTCTTTTTCAAAATAGCGTATCAAAGATGCTACTACCTCTTGGCAGCAGCTGTTTAACTGTTTTCGCCTTTTACAAACGAAAGTCTGACAATTATAACACTTTAAATATTCTGAAAATAACAGTTTTTCGATGCAAGATAAAAGTTTGAAGCTCAAATAAGACATATGTAAACCACTATTAATGCCAATGTAAGGTTCAGATAATTTCAAACTGCCAACAAATGCAAGTATTGGACTTTCAAAATGGGCCAAATATTAAATGAAACAAGGAATCCTACAGTGCATGCAAAAGTGATTAAACGAAATTTTGCAAGGTGTCACACTACAGAAATAATACTTTCCCAGAAGTACTTGATCCGAATTTTACACTTTGGAATATACCATAAAGTGTTTTGATAAAAATCGACCGTCTAGAACCAGATTAAATTATTTTTTATACACATTATGTAAACAAGAGTTAAATGAAGTTTTCATTGAAACCGTTTCAACGCGTTATTTTTGGATTATGTTGAACATTTTTTTACCAGGTGGAGATTTAGGTATATGGATTTACACTGAATAGGTACCTGTATGTATACATATTATATTGTACATAAAAGTAGGAGGACGTACATATTTGTTTGCCCTATTTCAGGCCTTTTTGCCCTATTCGCGTGTGTATCTGACAGACACGCAGATAGAAAAAAAATCAAAACAATCAATCAAATAATGCGGCACATAAATTTTATTTTAAGAGCATGGTTTGTTTGAAAGTTTAAGTACATAAAAAAGGTGTTCATCCGCAATCAGGTCTTCTACAGTTACAACAATTGGTGGGCGGAACCACCGTGAAGGGTATAATGCTGTTGATCTGTAGGCCTTCCCTCTAACCAATGAATTACATCAACTTACAGACGGAAAATCTGACTTTGCCAACAGTATATACAGTACAACCTCGATAATATGAACTGATTATAGCAAAGGGTTGTTCGGATTATAGATTTGTTTTTAATAGGAATATGATTGAGATAGGAGTTACTTGTTATATTAGTCAGAGATACAGAGATATATTAGATTTATGTATAAATATACATGTCTCAACAAAAAGTATATAAATAATTCTTTTTTGGTTTACTGGAAAAAGCTTGATCAGATAAGTATGAATATGAACAGTCTGAGTTAAAAGTCGCGGTAGAAAATACAGTAACATAATGCAAATAAAATAAACTCAGGTGTCAATATATCCGTTATTTGAAAGGATAAAAACGTGGACAAAGAAACATGCAAATGGTGCGAAAAACATCCTCTGATTACAGTTCAAAATCCGTGTTGCTTCTTACAACCCTTAAGAAACCATTCTAAGTATTTTTACCTGTTGTTTACAATCTAATACATGTGCAATATCGAGCTCTCGTTATAGATGAAAAAATATCACAAACGTTCTGATAGTTTTCTTCAAACCCACAAAAATCTAAAAAGAATTAGTTTCGGCCCACCAATCTTTATATCACCTGTCGAATTTAAATTAACAATTATTATTACTTAATTTGGATAGGATGGGAAATCCAGGCGCATAAAAACATGTCTTGATCTTCACCATAGGTATGTTCATAGAGTTATCAGGTTTTTAGAAAATATTGTTAATGTAGTATTGTATTTTGTTCATAATTATTCTTTGATGGCATGTCACGTATATATCTTGAAATAAAATACATATTAATTACTTAGTTATGCCAGTCTTAAATGCCAAAGAGGCAGGTTTTTTGTTTAATAATGTTTGCTTAAAATAAAATACCGTTATTTAAGTTGAATAATACCTCGTATTACTCGTTTTCTGTAAATTTAACAATTGTAAATTATGTTCATGAAGACCCAAGAGCGAAGATGATTCTTTCCTTTTTTTTTTTTTTAGGTAGTCGTTTTTTTTTTCATAACGCTTGATTATGCGTGTATATACACAAATATATAGGCTACCTTAGGCCGCGAACATGTTGGAGTTGTGATAAACGCAGCAGCTAAAATAAGATAAACGCGACCTCAAATTAATCCTCCTTAATATGTGACAGTAGTAATGGTCTAGCCGTAGCCTTTGACTGCCGATTTTTAAAAGGCATCTCATTTTGAATGTTAAAAGATTCGTTCAGGAATTATCGTTAAAACCGAAGTGCAAGTGAAAATGAATTATTCTGAGGAATCAATATTACTGTCTTCAGATATTGCAATATAATGTTGAGGAATTTTTCAATATCCATATTAATTTTATTTGTATTATAATATAAATACAACAAATATTTTAACCTCAAAAGACAATGACGGAATGTACATACATAGATTGCCACTGTCTACCCCCGATAAAAGCGATGAAATATACACTCCTGCTTCTCTCCACTCTTATCGCTGGTCGGCAGAAAAGCTGCGCTTTTCTCCCTGCTCCAATCTGACCACCTGTATACGTGCTTTCTTTTTCGTTGATTCGCTAGTATCGTCGCTCTCATCGTTTGTCATACCTCCAACATCTCCCCGGCCGCATTGATGTTAGCAGTGAACAAATAGGTGTTTTTGACGGTGAAAAATATTGTAAAGTCAGATCAGATCAGGTTCAGGCGTTTGATGTGTCATTTGGCGTTATATATAAAATTGCTATCAGCTCCAGCCAATCGAAAACTGGAATTATTTAAAATGGCAGATCCTAACTGGATAGAACACCGATTTATAATAAAACTCTCCCAAAAAAACCACCCAAAAAAAAAGCTTTAAAATTGACCTAGCAAAAAAAGACGTATTACTATTACATATATCTTAAATTTGTAACCTTATTTAATCGTCAAGGCTGTTACATTATGTGACAGCTATTATTTGTTTTACAATTGTGACAGTCACCTATCAAAAGTTTGACAAGTTTCACTTTAAGCTTCGACATAAGCGCTATTTCCATCTATCTCGTTTCCATCTGGTTTAATTAAAAAAAAATCATATTTATGCACGGTAGCAGTCAATAAGTATAGAATCAATAATGTTCCAAATACGTTACATTACATCATTGAAAAATGTCTCAAACTGAATCATTATACATTTTTTGAATTTGCATTAACTATGCTAAAGTGTATTTGATGGCATTCTTGTTGTCCAAAATATCAGTCGTTATTTTGTTGTGAATAAACATCAAGGTAATTTTGAAAGGTGCAAAAGTAATTTAAACTCAGTCTGTTAACCTAGAACTCATTCAGTTTGATGTATCAGCTTATAATTCGCTACTGACATTGTTTTATGTTAGATAAGATAATCACGATCTGATAAATTTACATGATTAGATAGAAACATTATTAATGTGTGTAGTACTTTTCTCAGTATAAAATACGAGGAAATGAAAGCATTTCTATTTAAAAATCATTTAATTGTTATTTTGAGTTTAGTATATTCACTATATGTATACATATTGCCTATACATACATATATTTAAGTATTACCAAAACAGGATATGGAATGATTATTATCTTTCATGATAAAATTGAAGTTTTATCTTACGTTAGGAATTTCTGCCATTTTTTTTTCCAGAAAACTGTATTCATAAAATGCAGGTATTTCCCCGTGCGTACCTACTTTGAAAGTAGTGTTTTTATCGTCTATTCAAATTTGAAATAACAATGACGTATTTTAAATAATACTAAGTGTTATCTGTATTTTAAATGGCATGATATAAAAGTTGCAGTTTAGAAATGTTTTTGTTTCTGACATTTAGTAGAAAACATATTTTTTTAGGATACAATTATTATTTGTTTAATACTATTTACGAGTAAGACAAATAATAAATACTTTAATACTATTTACGAGTAAAAGTATTTTGAAACGAAAATAACACTACCCTGCAAGATTTTGCCCCTGGACAATGAATAGTTGAAAAGAAAAACAAATCCGGGCTCAGGATTCCTCTGTCACATCAGGTTTTTGACATATTCTAACCTAAAAGTGCAAAAAACACTGTTTTTTGACATATTTGAGGTTATGGGCATCACGAATTTTTTTTTATCAAAAAACTATGCATATCTTAGAGTACAATTCTTCTCTTTCTCTCTCTCTCTCTCTCTCTCTCTTCTAACTCTTTCAAATGCCGTTGAGTTTGCTCAAATATCTTTTTTTTTTGCCAAGATATCGTATTTTGAAATTTTCAAGATATTTGCACAAATTCAACAGCATTTGGAAAAGCAATAACAGTACTTTAAGATACATTATCTCGTTTTTTGATAAAAAAAATATGACGATGCATGTAACAACCTCAAAAGGAAAAAACAGTGTTTTTTGCACTTTTAGGTTAGAATATCTCAAAAACCCTACTTGTTTTCCAAATTTCCATGGTCACTGTATTGAATTTTTCAGTTAAAGAAATGAAAATATAACATCAAATTTGACTTCAGCTACTTCGAAAACGTAGAAAATGAATGGTTAATCAAATACTCATTGAATTTATGAAAATTTCGCATTTTCGTCGCCATATTGCTTCCGCCATAAGGAATACAATTATTATGATCTTTTAATTTTATTTTTATGTTACTATAAATTTCCAGAATACAAAATAATCTGAATAAAGACGCCATTCTTTCATTAAAAAAAAAGTTCATGAAAGTTCCATATAGGGTGAAGTGGGGCAAGTGTGTATCCGGGGCAAGTGCGTTCGCTTCTGATAAAAGTCTCTAAAAACTATTAACTTGTTTGAAAATGATTTTAAAACTTCTGCCAATATTCGACGCAAACAGCAATGCAAACCGCAAATGTTATGTTGGCACCAATGAAGAAATATTGTAAAAAAATGTACCCTCGCGAGTAGAAAATTGCGTTTATTCAAGGCACTTGCCCCATAATTTACATTAAGGATAAAATATATAAATAAACACAAATAACGCACTTGGCCCAAGCCCTGGGGCAAGTGCGTTTTATGTGCCCTGTAAGGCATGGACGATGTGCCTCCTTACCCTGAAGCACGAAAGATTTTCTTTCTTTCAATAAATTAAGCTTAAGAACCAAGTAGTTCATACAGCCCAAAAAGAATCGGATCATGTGAATGACATTCGCGCAGTTATGAACTAAAAGTCAACTATACGCAAAAGGGGTCGCGCCTACCCCACTTTACCCTACGCCTATTGTAACTTTAGTCAACTCAGGTCGGCCATATTGTATTGCCATATAATTTTGAAAATCTGACTTTAGATTCTTAACGAACAGATCTTTTGACAAAATATTGACTTGTTATTGATTTTTAAATAGTTTTACGTTTCATAATAATAATAAAAAAAAAAATATTTTGGTATACACGTGTACCTAATGGATTTTCAGGTGTAGGAAAAATCACAAACATGAAAATTTCAAAATACGATATCTCGGCGAAAAAAAATTGAGCAAACTCAACGGCAAACTACAAGAGGAAGACTTGTACCATAAGAACAGGGTTTTTTTTTGAGAAAAAAAATTTCGCGGTGCTACATAACCTCAATTATGTCAAAAACAGTGTTTTTTACACTTTTAGCAATTTGTTTTCGGCGGAAAAAATTACTTCGGAAACAACTAGGTATTCATTGTCCAGGGGCACTAAATTTTCAAAATTTCGCAGGGTAGTGTAATTAATGATTGTTGCTTTTATTTTCGCTATTTTATCTATTTTCAACAGTGTGGGCATATGGTATCATTGTGGTGGGTTCATGGAGATATCTTTAGTAATAAGAATAAGAATAAAAGTTAAACCTTCGTTTTATATTGACCCAGTTCGTGCGGTAAATATAAATTTTAGTAATAATATATAATAATTATAAATAAGGATGACCTTGAATGATGGTTAACTTTAAATTTTATTCTTATTTTTACGGCGAAACGCACACTGCGCAATCGCAAATAATCGAAAATGCAAAGCAAATCGCCTAGTTTTTTTTTTAATAAATTGACTGCTAAAGTCGTTAAAATTAGTAACAACGTGGTTGCAGTAAACACGAAGGTTACGCGGCTGTTCAGTTTCATTACACCGGCACACAAAAAAAAAAAGTGGTCATTACTTTTGACCAGACCCATCTAGGGTTATGTATTTCGATGCGCTGAATCAAAATTTTGAGTAAATTGCAAAAAAACGCTAAAAATCGCTAAAAATGGCAAAAAGATACAGGTATGCAAGCGATAAATTTTTTTACGAACTAGATCAAGTATGTTTATTATGTATTTCGATGCGCTGAATCCGAATCTGAAGCTGAGTTAGCTTTTCAACCCTCCAAATTTAGAGTAAATTGCAAAAAACCGCTAAAAATCGTAAAAATTTATAAAACGTTATGAAAACGAAAATTTTTTTCGAACGATCTAATATGTTTTTTTGTGTATTTTGATGCGCTGAATCCAAATCACAAGTTGATTTAGCTGGTAGACCCTTCAAAGTTAGAGTAAATTGCGTATAACCGCTGAAAATTGCTAAGAAATCGTGAGAAATTGCAATTATGCAAACGAAAAAAAGTAAACTAAATCAAGTATTTTTCTTATGTATTTTGATGCGCTGAATTCAAATCCGAAGTCAGTTTGGCTTGTACACCCTCCAACTTTTAAATGAATTGCGAAAAAACTTTAAAAATAGCCAAAATCGTAAAAAATATTCATGAAGTGGGGGGGGGGGGGGGGGGGGGGGCCCCACCAAAAAAAAAAAAAAAAAAAAAAAAATTTTTTTGGGGGGGGGGGGGGGGGGGTGTTGCCCGGGGGGGGGTGTTTTTTTTTTTTAAAAAAAAAAAAAAAAAAAGGGGGGGGGGGGGGGGGGGGGGTTTTTTAAAAAAAAAAAACGGGGGAAAAAAGGAAAAAAGGGAAAAAAGGGGGCAAACTCCCCCCCCGGCCGCCCAAAAAATTTTTTTTTTTTTTTTGGGGGGGAGGAAAAAGGAGGGGGGTCGCCCCTCCCCCCCGCAAGAAAACGCATACCCGAGTAACTATTTGCCGCCTGGTTGCGGCGTATCCATAATATCAAAAATCCATGGTGGTGTTCCCCCATCTCCTGGAGAAATTTGTCTTTGGGGCATTTTGTGATCTTACGAAAAACGGCACTAGGGTCATTCAGTAATCCGCAAATCATCGACAGTCCGTAAGTAGATGCGTTAAATGTTTCGCAACAAACCACCACGGTAAAAGACAAACCATGATTCCTTTCAAATTATACTATAACATCAATAGATTGTAATTTAGATTAAAAAAAAAAAAACAACCTTCCTTGATTTTACACTGTTCTTCGCTTGTATCGACTACAGTGAAGAATAAGAACGATTTCATCAAGACATAAGTGAAATGGAGAATTGGTATCAAGGAATATGGAATGTCAACATGATGGTCGATTTTTGCTGGACTTTAGATATTATAATATAATTTGAAAGGAATCATGGTCTGTTTATTACTGTGAGTAAGAACAATACTGTTTTTTGATATTATCTACTACTTCATGACTGTTTTTTACGGTTTTTTTGATATTTTTTGCGTTTTTTCGCAATTTATTTACGGTTGGCAACAAGTTGGCTTGGTGTACAAGCCAAACCGACTTCGGATTTGAATTCAGCGAGTCAAAATACATAAGAAAAAATACTTGATTTAGTTTAAGAATCTTTTTTTCGTTTGCAGAATTGCAATTTTTCACGATTTTTTAGCAATTTTCAACGGTTATTCGCAATTTACTCTAATTTTGGAGGGTCTATCAGGTAAATCAACTTGTGATTTGGATTCAGCGCATCAAAATACACAAAAAACATACATGATCTAGTTCGAAATTTTTTTTTCGTTTTCATAACTTCAATTTTCACGATTTTTGCGATTTTCAGCGGTTTCTTGCAATTTGTTCTAAATTTGGAGGGTTGACGAACTATATCAACGTCAGATTCGGATTCAGCGCATCGAAATACATAATAAACATACTTGATCTAGTTCGTAAAAATTTTTCTCGCTTGCATAACTGCATTTTTTTTGCTATTTTTAGCGATTTTTAGCGGTTTTTTGGAATTTACTCAAAATTTTGAGGGTGTACGGGTTAAACTGGCCTCAAATTCGGATTCAGCGCATCGAAATACATAACCCTAGATGGGTCTGGTCAAAAGTAATGACCACTTTTCTTTTTTTGTGTGCTAGTGTTATTAAAGATACAAATTAAGATAAACAGACACAAACTAACCACACTAAATTTACGGTTACATATTATGTTATAGAATATTCAGGCATCTACTCAAAATTTTTCTTATAATCAAGATATTTGGCGTCATGTTTAATTCGTCGACTTCTAAACTTCCGCAACATTAGCCAATCACAAGCCTACCTCAAAACGCTGCGGTGAAATGTTATTAATATGTGTCTCAAGCTTTCTTATACTTATTTTGCAGCATGAACGCATTCAGCTATTAAATTTAAAATTATTCCTATTTTTATTACTATTCTTATTCTTATTACTAAAAATGTCTGCATGAACCCACCATTAAACTCCACTTATGTTTCTTTCACTTAAACTGTTACCTAATGATACTAGTAGAAGAAAGGAAAATAACAAGATAGAATGTATTTTTAAAGCTAATTGTATAATGACCGTTTAAATTCAACTGAACTAAGTTTGTGGGACAATTCGTTTTCCTTTCATATTTTTGCTGAAATATTAGTGCTTAATTTACATAAGTCACGTTGTACCGTAATGTTTGTTGATAATAATTAAATATTTAATTAATGTTTTATAGAGTTTCGTGGTGATATTCTCGAAGACATTAAAGTATATATTCAATTAACATATAAAATGCTTCATAATAAATAAATGTACATTGTAAAAGATATTTTCAAGAACTTTAGGTACCATTTAAACATGGGGTTCATGAAGGTGTCACTTAAAAGAAAAAAAAAACATAAAAGCACTTCTCAAAGTCAACCGGTGAAACCGTTACAGAGATTTCATGAATTCAAGTTGAAGGGGTTCCATTGCAAGAATGCCAAGGCCGCCGTGTTCAGCTTTGTCACATCTTTTGCATTTAAATAAAACGAAAGTAATTAGATTATTATTGAAAGGTTCCAAAAATAAAGAAAACATAGTTTATTTATAGGCCTATATCATGTTAAAGTTTCTTGAATCGTAACATTGTTTTTTATAAAATTGTTCGTTCTGGCTATAAATAAACTTACCTGTTAGGTTATTTGCATACGTATTTAGTATATATCTGCAACTAACATAGAATATGTATTATTTTTATTTCCATGTTTCGTATTCTTGGTTCTGGTCTACTATCTTGCACATATAGGTAAATTGCGTCTGTAGAATTTTACTGTCGTTTGTACTAGCTCCTGTAAAAGTGTGATTTGCTTTTATTTAAATTATTGTTTTTAAACTCGCGTCAGTTCAATTTCTATATTTATCGCAACAGACAATCTTACTTAATATTTTTTATTTATTATTTTTTTTATCATATTTGTGTTAAAATAATGTTTTGCCATTTTTCATTTATGGTCCGATATTATAGTTTTTCAAAATATAATTTTGAAAAAGCTATACAATAATATTTATACATTAGCATTTTAATCTATATATTTTAATCCCTGCATTCTTTTTTTACTAATATTGACAATGGCTTATATAAGTGGTTAATCTTAGTTTAAATATAATTATATGAATAACGTGTGTAATAAAATAAGAATACTTGTGTTAAAATATTGTTTTGCAATTTCCTGTGGTTCGATAAACAAATTTTTCAAAATATAATTTTGAAAAAGCTATACAATAATATTTATACATTATCAGTTTAATCTATACATTTTTATTCGTACCATCTTATTTTTACTAATGTTGACAATGGCTTAGATAAGTGGTTAATCTTAGTTTAAATATAATCATCAGATTTTTTCCTGTTAAAAAGTATACGTCAGCTTGTGTATCTGATATCTACTCCTCATTTCGAGTACTTTTTTCCATTTGTGAAGATACTAGCGATAAGATCTAAATCTTCGCTATGCATTCTAAGAAAGGAAATTATCTCAAGTATTTAACAAAATAATTTTATTAATGGTATTGTTTTTGGGATTTCTAAAATTCTGAAAATTTGTTTTTTTTTTGCGATTTTTGTCTGGTAACGCAAAGGCTTAATTTAAGGAATATTTTAAAAGTACGAAAAGTCAATCTTAAATACGATCTGCCAAGGTAAGATGTACCTCGCAATTAGTTCTAATGAAATAAACTAGCAGTGGTGATTGCTGCCAAGGTTGTTGCAGGTGGGCGCACCTTAAAATAATTATCAAAAAGACGCCATTTTTATTTTCAAAATTTAGTCGTAATAAAAGTAGTTAATTTGTGAGTCATATATTTTACTTTTGCAATGATTCAAATTTAAACATGAAATTGACATAGTATATCATATAGAAAAATTATATTCGTGTTAAGATTCCAAAATCCCCATTTTCTTTTTTTTTTAATATATCTGCGATTTTTTGTTTTGCGCGTTCTTTATTTCAGTTGAATTTAGGAAGTGTGTTTTGCGTTATTAGTATATAATAATTTTGAGGAAAAAGTTAATAAATAAGATAAATAATTAGATTGTCTAACACTTTTTAGAAACATTCTAAAGAAATGTCCTTGAATTAAAAATATTAGTTTACTCGATAGTACTTTAGTTAAAATATTAATATACAGGAGAGTAAATACGTATTAACAGAGGTGTTGCATATAAACAGAACTATAAACTTATTTACATGATTTAACCATTTAATCACACTTATCAGGAGGTTTTTTTATTTCGCCACAAATAAAGTAGATGATATGTGTGAGGTTTTGGCTAATAATTCCAAAGTATGTATATGATGGTCTTTAGAAATACTAAGGACAGCAGCTAACTGTGAGGTCACTTTTTCATATTAGGTGAATTATGAATAATGCTTAGAATGTAAAAGTATTAGATTTTAAGATAAGAAAGTTTAAAAGATTTTATTTATATATAAATCCATATAATCCTCATTTTTCAAGTTGATCGATTAAACTTATTTATTTTAGAAGGCATCAAAAACTGCTTCTTCTGACCCTACCATCGCCTTTAAGGTGCAACCCCATGGTCTGCTACGATTTTTTTTATATTCCAGAAATTCAATATGTCCGTTTATTGATTTTTTTTTAAATTTAAAATGCAAAATTTGAACAAAAAAAATATATGGTGTTTCTTTCTATATGATCTCATTAGTCCAGTTACTCGGGATATTCACCTCCGAATTCTTTGGGACTGAACCGATTCACTTGAAATTTGGTGAGATGATAGGAAATTGCTTAAGTAACAAAAGTTATATAATGCCGATGTGTGCTTTTGCCCCAGGGGTGTTTGCCACCCCTTCTCGGGGGTTGAAATTCCTTTTACCCCGGAAATCGATATAGGATCAAATTCTAAGCAACTTTTGTTCTATCAACTATTTTCTGAAATTGTGGTTAAAATTAATTTTCATAAAACCAATTTTTAATAATAATTATAAAATTAAATTATTAATTATAAAAATATTTAATTATTTTTTTTTTGGATACAAGTTTTTTTCTGAAATATCTTCCAAATGCACTGATAAAAGTTTTGTATTAAATTTAGTGAGTTATAGCGCATAAAAGATAGAGTTCTCGAATTTTTTAAGAAAAAAGCAGTATAATTAACCAAATATCCACCAGAATCAAAATTTATCGTTTTCCTTCCACATGTCATTTTATTTTAGTATTATATATTAGATTCAGAAGTTTGACCGGTTTAAATTACATAATTTTTTGAAAAAAAAGTAACATTAATTTGTAACGCGTATTTTACAAATTTCTAAAAAAATTTCCTTTTTTTTCAAAATAACTTAAAAACTATAATATATACGTAAAACATTATAGAATACAAAAATGTAGCTTTTTTTTCAACAAACATTTTGTGTTTTTTTTTTTAAATTTCTGTCTGATGAAAATTGACGGAGATATTACCGATTAAAGTTCATATCATGGTGAACACCACCTGCCCCGAGCCCTTCTACCCTTTACCTTTTAAAATTAAAAGATACCTGGACTTTTTAATGAGCCTAGCCTTGTAGCCCTTGAAATTACCTTTAAAATGGCATATAATACATATAGCAAATCTCGAAAATTAACCGACTTATTGAAGCAAAACCAATGAAATTTTTGTTAGATAATTTCGAAGCGTGGGAAATATTAATATTTTGCAGCTTCTTAGATTTCTAAAGTACATATATTAGTGTTGTAGATGAATAGGCTATACACAAACATACTCGCACACCCAACAGCTGTAGCTATTCGCTTTGTCGAGACCAACGTGAGCGCTGCCAACGGCCACTTCCTAAAATGCAACGTTGGTCTCGACAAGGCGAATATTTCAAATCGGAGTAGGGATATCTTCTAGTATATTTATTTTATACAATTTAACCAAATTTTAATGCGAGAAATGCTTAAAATTGTATTTTTCTATTTTTTTTACTAGGGGGTAGTTTTAACCCCTTAAAATCAAAAAGCACACCTCGCCTATATATAACTTTTGAAAAGCAGGGTAAGACAAGCTTAAATCCAAAATTTCAGCAAAATCCATGCAGTCCGAAAATAGTGCATTACCTCCGAAATGCACTATTTTCGGCCAAAGTAAGTGGACTACATAGTTGATATCGAATTTGAAAGTTGTGAGACAAGTGTGCCGTAGAATAATGTCAAGATACTTGAATATTATCTGGAATCACTTAATTTTGATGTAACTGTAGTAGACAAAAAATATTTTTGTCTAGGTTTTCTTTTTCTTGTATAGATGCATATTAATATGCTGAAAACAGGTGGGATTTTGGAATTTTCGTTTTTCAATAATAGTTCCAAATTGTCTGATTTACACCCAAAAAAGGGCTTGGTTTGTTAAAACATACATTGAAATGAAACTAAAATAAAACTTCGACCCAAACTAAAACAGGGTGGTATGGAAAAAAGATTTAGGTTCACATTGTATGGCGTATACAATGAAAATATTGAGACGGATATTCGATTGACTATGATCCGACTTTGGTGGTACTTTACTATAATATTTTATTTAAAAACGTATGCCTACTGAACTACATATTATATCATTCCATGTATGTGGTAATTTTTTATGGCGTGGATCTAACGCATGCTGTTTAAAATTTTTAAGTTCTTATTATTTATTTTGTTATCGATATTTAACCTGGAGTAGGTACTGGAACCTTCGGCGTAGAAACAAAAAACTGGACGTTTTCCACGAAACATGCCAACTTGGTTGGCGAAAGGCGCGTCGAGAAAAGTATAGTAGTTCGGTGTTTCGTGGAAAACGTCCAGTTTTTTTATTGATATTTAAGGCAAAACCCAGTGTTTAAAAATATATGTAAACCTGTTTATTTACGCTATAATTATAATACTATGTTGCATTGTTGCAGGTATCTTTGCCTATTTGAATTACCTCACCCCAAAGAAGAGGGGAGAAATTTTGGAGTTGTTGGTCAACGGGCTCAAACGTCTGGAATATCGTGGCTATGATTCTGCCGGTAATGTTACGTAACAAACATGTGACTGAAAAATGAATTTTAAACTTTGTTTTTAAAGGTATCGCTGTTGATTCCACGGACAGCAAGGATATCGCCATTGTCAAGAAAACAGGAAAAGTGGCTCTACTCGAGGAAGAAATTAAAAATAGTAGGTAGCAATTTGTTATACAAGTTTCGGCAACTGTCTGGCCGGAAATAATACCTATATATGTTGAACTATTTATTCTATAAGAAAATATTTATAGGAAAAGTAAAAAAAAGTTGTTTGACTTATTTTTTTACATGTTCTGGTGGTCCTCATTTTTTTAAAGTTATTATTATTTTCTAGCCTCGTTTTTTAAATACCACTCTGTTGGTTTTTTTTTTTAATCAGCCCATTATTCTGGGTACGACTATATAAAATGTTCATGAAGTTCCATGAGGAGTATTTCGAGAAATCAAATGTTTCCACAATTGTGTTAATATTTATTGACTAGATCCCTGGATTTCAATCGTACAAGACTTAAAATATCAGGATATGACCTCAGTGTGATAGGACCTTAGATGTATAAATATGTCTATGAGGTCACATACAACTTCTGTACTATAACTAATATAACTATACACGTTATTTTTAACAATTCGTTTCCACTTTATATGATAAATTACTTGTTACTCCATATCTGGAATGTACGATAGAGATCCAGGTTCTGTGGATGACCAACAGTACAAACTAGTTAGACTATCTTGCCTCCATCACTTTAAGCCCATTACAGCTAAGTCACAGTTGGTTCTAATATGCCATAATACCTCTCTCTATATTCACAAACACCTCACCTGTTATTACCCTTATTACACCCTGTATGTATACCCATTTGACAAATTGTATAATCAGTTATATTGTTAAAAGTATAAATGGGGTGAGTTTCTAGGAAGGAAGGGTGTTAAGATGAATGAAAGGTGGTCTCCTAAGCTACGGTAACAGAATGAAAAGGAAAATAAGGTTGACACTACCGTGACGTCATATGAACAGTAATAAATTAATTTCTGTTACATATCTAATCTTGTAGTGTTTTAAGACAAAATTTCATTCCTGACAATTTCAATTTTGAAGTCGGGGGTTTTCCATTCTTGGTTTCCGAGATAATGTTTGGGGTGGGGGTGGGGTGACAATACACATACTGGAACATGGTTTATGCATGATGGGCACCCTTTATATTTAATTGCTTATACACATTTACAAACAAACTAAATTAGCAGTGAAATTAAAAGGTGTTTGGGCTCCTGAAGACAAATATGCTCATTTGCCAAAAAACAAATTCCGATTAAGAGTAATTTTGACTTCCTAATTCTAAATCTCAGACATGACTTTTTGGTGTTATATGTTATACCCCCCAACACAAAAAATTTAACCCCAGTTTTTCCTAAAAAACACAAAATTAAAATATGCTGTGCTCCGAGACATTTTAAAAATTACTAAAATTACTAAGCACAGAGACATGGGCCATAAAAAGTATTTATTTTTGCATATCATCTCATTGCATCCAATAAAATTGTATACCCGTTATTTTAAGGTTCTTTTGGTCAAGTCTTAAAAAAATATATTATGTTATTTGTTGTTCCTTCTTTTTTATTGTTTAATTATATTATTATCTTTTAGTAGCTACTATTATTCTGCACTTATACGAGCCCAGTCGCATATTACCCAGTCGCAATACCACTGAAATTAATAACACAACTGTATGTTTCTGGGTTTTTATTTATTATTGCAATAAATAATGAATTTTATTTATTAATTGCTAACACCACATAGTATCAGATACAGTTAATTGCTTACAATATTACAACAAGTATTTAAATTTAAATAATTACAATAAGTGTTTAAATACCAATTTGGAAATATAACATTAGGTCATTCTTTCCTTTGTCCAATACATATGACTGGGCTTTTATATATACACTACATATATACAAATAGGGAAGAATAAGGAATAACTTTTTATCACATAGTCTATTACCTAAAATGAATTTAAAATGAGTAATGTTAATGCTGTAATCCCTTATATGTAAAATCTCTGTTAATGTAGGAACCAATGAGCTTGGAATCGATAACTTAGTAGATGTTCACTGTGGCATTGCACACACACGTTGGGCAACCCATGGTGTTCCAAGTGAAGTAAACTCCCATCCTCATCGCTCCGACATCCACAATGGATTTGTAGTAGTTCATAATGGTATTACGACCAATTACAAGGAAGTGAAAGTGTTTTTGGAAAACAAGGGATATAAATTTGAAAGTGAGACGGACACTGAGGTTATCGCAAAGTTAATTCACCTCTTTTACAAGCAACATCCAAACTATTCCTTCAGGGAACTTGTTGAATGTGTTGTGCAGCAGTTGGTGAGTTTTAATAGATGAATACATAGAAGTATTTTTGTGTTAATTAGTTTAACGGAGTAAATTAAAATGAATACTATCAATTATGAACATATTTTTACTTGTTTTGTTGTATTAACAAGGATGTATACCTAATACAATTTAAAGCAAAAATATACAGATTTGTAAATGTAAACTGTCTAAGTAATGCTAAACGATGTTGGTGGAGATAATATTTGAAAATTGATTTATATCATAACATTTTCATTTGAAAAAGAAATCATAGCGGTAATTTTCTTTTTTGAAAACAAATTCGTGTGTCGATGTTATTTAACTATTTTTCTGTTTTATATTGTATTTCGTCTTAAATTTAGAAATTAAATTTTAAGTCTTCTCTAGTATCTTCTTTTAATATACAAGGTATCACATCAATAAAGGGACACAGCGAAACTGCAGATTCTTTAGGTAAAAATATTGCAATTTAACCAAAGTTACCTTAGTCCACCAGTTAATGGTGTTAAAACAACCAAGATACAGGGTGTTAAAATCATAATTTTATTTTAGATTTTTTATAAATACGTTCTTTAAAAAACATTTTTTGACAAAATTGGTGCATGGGGTTTTTTTGGGAAGAGGAATTTAATTTGTCAATCATTTTGATGTACATTGTAGAGGGTGCTCCTTGAGGCATTCTGAATAAATACATAAAAACCAGTATAACGTTTTTTGTGACTTAATGATTAATGAAGTTATTTGAGAAAATCCAAAATAAAATTGACACCCTCTATCCAACTTTTTGTTACCAACAACTTTTGGACTAAGGTAAGTTTAGTTAAATCGCATAAATAGTCTGCAGTCTCGCTGTGTTTCTTTATTAATGGGACACCATGTACAGTAACACATAGTATAGTTTCACTTTATCATTAATGCTATTATCAATCAGTATATTCTAATTTGTATATTTTGTCTTAAGGCAGGATTCTGTTTTTTTTTTATTATAGGAAGGTGCCTTTGCCCTCTGTTTCAAATCAAAATTTTTCCCCGGCGAATGTGTAGCTACTCGTCGCGGTTCGCCGCTACTAGTTGGTATTAAAACTGCCACTAGGTTAGCAACGGATCATGTTCCTATTCTCTATGGAAAAGGTAAGACCCTTGTAACTACTATTTTTGTTTCAAGTAGCTTCAGGAATCATCTCTTCTAATCTTACAAAGGTGGCGGTAGGTTTGCATGAAATTTCTTCAATACTTGAGTATATTAAATGTAGCATGATAGCATGAAAACTTGCATGACCTAAAATGCATGAAGTTGTATATAATTTGTACAAATTTGTTGTTTGCTTTGTTTTTGTAGAGTAATTTAGTAGTAATCCTTTATGTCACCTTTCTAACCAGTTTAATTTTCTGTTTTCTAATATCTTACTAAGATACTAACAGCAGAAGATGTATCAAATCTTAGACATCATTCACCATTCATTGTTACATTCAGAAAAAGGTATAGCTTTTAACTAAAAAAGTAACATATTTAACGTAGCATTTAAATTTCTAGTATAGACAGGCCCATGTGCTAAATTGTCTTAGTTTTTATTAATACTAAATTTTATCGTAAATCATAGTGATTTAAAAGGCCCTATTGTGTTTTTAATTCGTTCTGCATTGTGCACTAAATAATCCAATAAAAATAATTGAGACTTATGTTACTCGGTACTTTTTGTCAAGGTAGTTGAGTTCCCAGTTTAATTACCCTCTCATATTTTATCAAAAATTGTCGATGGTGTATCAGTTTACAAAATACTTAATAAAATACATAGCCTGACGAAGTTAAATTAGCTTAAATTATCGACAGTTTCACAGGTCTTGTACCAGCTGTAAATGGATTTATTTCGATTGAATTTTATTTAAAAGTGTTATTTGCTTTGGATCAATATATATTTTTTTTACTTCTTTATATGTACTAACCTGGATTATAATATACAGTATTGGCAATGTCAGATGTTTTATTGGTTAGCCGAAGTAATAATATGTCAGTATGATTCGTATAAACGATACGATTCATTGTTGTGATTCGAATGGTGTGAATTATGTCTTTGAATAAGATTCATATTGTGAACCGAACTGATCTGACTCGACTGTGGACTAATCCTAGGCATCAAGGATTAAAATCAGTGGTACAAATCATTTTTAAAAATTGTTCGAAACATACGAATCTTTGAAAAGTATCGAATTTACCCATCTCTAGAGGGACAGGCTACAGACCAATTGGACCCTTGATAGTGCCCACCACCATGAAGTGTGTAATATTATTGGTCTGTAGCCCTTCCCTCTGACTAATGAATTACTTACATACATCAACTTCCTGATCGATGATCTAACTTTGCCAACAATGTATGTCATTAATTTTTGTATATACAGTAAGCAACGAAAGTTCTTATCATCAAGAAGTCTAGAACTAATGAGACCGAACTCGTTCGGTATCTAGGGATCAAATTTGTCCGCCTCCAGGAGGCGCTGTAAACAGTAATGTATTCGATGTCACGTGATGAGCGGCGGACCACATTTGAATGTTTTTCAAATTATCATAGAAAACCATGCTATGGTTTTATATGACATTTATCAATAAGTTGTCGAAGCTTACATGCCGTTTGGCTTTAGCAAAAATACATACAAAATAAATATAGTTCGAAAGTGCTGTGTTGCATTGTGTGATATAAGAAGCGGTACGAATAACCGGACGTTATTTCAATTTACTGATGTATGTATGAAACGAAATATTTTCCTTTGTTGTATTGTTAACGTTGAAGCACGTAACATGAAATATTTTGAGGGTCATTGTTCAGATAAGCCACTTTTGCAATTTTAGCGTTTTTTTTTTCATCAGATACCCAGAAAACAATAATATACACTATGTTTGACCACCAAAATCGTGCGCAAAGTAGTATTAGTCCCACAAGTTAACGGGAAAAGGGAGCGAGTAGGTGCTGGGTGGGTAAAATAACGCGTAAATAGTGATTTTTTTCATTTCGCATGTATCTGTGAAATTTCCCTTGCTCTTTTAGACACGTATCTCTGTAACGGTTTCAAAATAACATTGCATTTCCACATTTACGTACCTACAATTTGCCTTACCCTTTTATACGAGTTCAGACTATTGCGCAGTACTGACCGTGAAAATTTATTAAAACATTACGCAATGACTTTGAAAAGCTTAATTTTTGGATGATGTTGACCTTTGACATGAAAAATATCGAGCATCTGTCAAATGTATTCGCTCCACGGACACTGACACGGACTCTAACCTCTAACGCACACAGATTAGTACAGAACCGCAGTATACGTATAGATATCTGTTTATATACCATAGCAACCAGGGTACACTACTGTTTACAGCGCCTCTGGAGGCGGACATATTTGAGCCCGTCGCGTTATACAGCGAAAAGCCGGAGTTCGGTCTCCTTAGTTCTAGTCTTCTTGGTTATCATACACCCACTTTTTGAAGTTTGCTTAAATTCTGATCATTTTTGTATTACAGCATTGATTTTTTTTTGCTTCTGACAGGATTGTAGCTTGTGATATTCTGCGTCTAATAAGCCGAAGTTGAAGGCGGTATGTCGATTGTGTGAAAAGATATCACTAAAAAAGTAAAATTTCAACGTTTTCAAAGAAACGTAAATAACTTCGAAAATAGTAAATCCCTTTCGAAGTTGTTGGACTCGTATTAAAGGGAAATCTTCAGTGTATCTATTTGACTAACTGAGTCATTTTGAAAAAAAATTTCCTAGACATGAACAAAATCTAAAGTTGAACCAAAAATATCACGAAAATTCAAAATTCTACCATCCTTAGTATCGTTTTCGTAAAAATCACTGTTCCTGAAATTTTAATAAAACAGAGAGATCTAGAGGGATATTAATCCTAAATTTTGTTGGAGTAATGTGTGGCATACAGGGCTTTTTTTTAATTTTCCTGATATTTTTGGTTCAACTTTAGATTTTGTTAATGTCTAGGAAATTTTTTTTTCAAAATGACTCAGTCAAATAGATACACTGAAGATTTCCCTTTAATACGAGTCCAACAACTTCGAAAGGGATTTACTATTTTCGAAGTTATTTACGTTTCTTTGAAAACGTTGAAATTTTACTTTTTTAGCGATATATTTGCTTACTGTATATATATGGAAGAGATTTTATTAAAATTAGTTCATTAGTTAATATAAAATAGCTTTTGAAATTTAAAAATTGTTAGAATTTATATGTTACAGCTTGACAAAAAATATGAAACTTAATTTTTAAATAAAAAAATATCTACTTTACACTACTTTATATTCCAGACTCCGGAAATATATTAATAATTTACTAGACTACAGTAGTTGCTTCTTGGCCTGTGACTTCAAGCTATATGGTACTGTTTACAAAAATGATTTACATTCTCTAGATCTCATGAAGTATCACTTTTGATGAATTACAAAGTGTTGTTTGGAATGATGATATATTTGATACACAGAGCAGAACGATCTAATATGCAGGAAGCAGTTAAGCAATAATTTCATTATTAGACAATAATTATTCATTTTTCACATGTCTCATCCACCATTTTTTCACTTTTGTCGTAAATAATACACAATTAGATAATGGTGCAATATCTGAATGTAATTAACGTATTTTGTTGTGTGATGTTTTTTAACATTATTTTTAACCACATTTTATTATTTTTCCCACTTTTGTTCCCTCTATGGACATTGGCATTCTGTAGAAGAACCACCCATCTCACCAACCAACAAAGGTATATAAAACCCTTAATAACTAATTAACACAGTGGCCTTTTTATTAATTGGTTTTTCCATTAATTGGCTTTAACAAAAATTGTGTGCTATTTATAAGACTAACTTACCTTCTGTTTTTTTTTTTATTTTTTTTTTAAGAGTAAGGCGAATACATAGTTAGTCTTATAACCATTTGGTAAAAAAGTACATATTCTTATATACATATACGTATACGTATGTATGTGCTTGTTACCAAATTGTGCTTTAGTAAGTCCTGCTATGTCATGTTGTCTGTATTGTCAATAATTTTTCTTTACTTGAAAAATACATTCCAAATAAATAAGATAATATGGATAACATGTTTTTCAACGATTAGTTCATTTTTTTTATCACTTAGATAATTAAGTAATCTCTGTTAGTAGTTTGAAAGAACTGTATATTCATCTGTAACTTATTAACAATGACCCTGTCAAGAGACAATTTACTCCAGAAGTGAAAATATAAGAGTGCATATATAAAATCTGTCACTTTTTGTATAAATAAAATACATCTTTGTCTTGTAAGAATATATCCAGTAAATGTGTGCAGAATGAAGAATTTGTTGGGTACCTATCTTGTACAACATTTAATTTTCAGTTACAGTTTTGTTTTTATGTATATACATATTATATTTGTAATAGCTTGCTAAGGAGACATTTTGTGTTAATTTTTTTAGATATCCGGAAGTACAGGTACTACTGATAACTGCAGAAACTGCAGTTAGAAACTGAACCTTTATTCTACTTCTGTATAATAAGCATGCAAAAAAATCTTGATTAACTGGGCATAAGTTAACTCATGTTAGTGTAAATAAGTTAACCTGTGCTTGAAAATATCCTGAAATCATGACTTCCCAATAATTATAATAGAACATATATTTCCTAATATTTTACTTAATTATCTATTCACCTTATGATTATTTCCTTCATTTATTTGTCAACAAAAAATGAAACTTGTTTTAATTAATTTTAACTTAAAGATAACCCAATGTAATTTAAATTTAAATTAGTGTATTTTTTTGTTGACTCATAATTATTTAGTGTTTTGTGTCTGTTTGATGTTATTTGTTTTTTTTCTTGTTTTCTTCTGGGCCCTGCTGCAGATGCAGATTCCAATCCAGGTAGTACTTTTTTTGTTGTTTTGATATTTCCTTTTAACCAGCTTTTGCTTTTTTTTTATTTCAAATTAACTACTGGCTTGATTGTTATGTGTAGTTCTACAACTTCTTGGCTTGGTGATGGTGTAAGTATTTCTCCCTTTAATTTGTGGTAAGTACTTGGCAACGGCCATTAGCCCTCCTAAGGTAATGGTGGCTGTGTACGGTGTTCTTTATTTTATAATTAATTTATTTGGTTGTGAGGGTGAGAGTTTGTTTTGGTCTTTGAGGTTAAAATGTTTTTGCTGTGTATTTGTAAAGTGGTAAAGTAAAGGTGGGTTCATGCAGATATTTTTAGTAATAAGAATAAGAATAGTAATAAGAATAAAAGTTAAACCTTCGTTTTATAATGACCCAGTTCATGCAGTAAATCCTTATTTTTAAAATTTACTTTAAAGTAATTTAAATTTACTACAACTTTAAAGTATTGAGATATGTTGAAAAATTATACATTCGCGCAAAAAGGCATTAAAACCTCATTTTTACAACATTAGAGACACTATGTGTAAAATGTTATCGAACATCATTAAACCAGTTGTTACATGGAGTTAACAGCTTCTTTTAATAATTAACAATTTACATATAAATAGCAAAGACATTTTAGACCGTCTGTGTTGTGTTATGAGGGTGTAAAAATAGAAAAAATGTTTTATACAATTGGATTTTACTTTTGGTTCTTGATTGAAGCAAGTGTTATGTATTGTTTAGATAGACACCACATTGAAAGAGCCATACCATTATAACTACAAAAACTTGTCTGAAGCTTCGATTGGATCATTCAGAAATACAGAGTGTGGAATATATGTTCTCATAAATTAATAAAAAACGTAGAAGCAACTTATTTTTTTCTTGTAGCTGCTTTTACTATTTTATTGCTTTGTTTAACAAAAATTAACGGTATAGTAATGTAGAAGGGGCTGTGAGCAAATTATACAATTGCGGTACTACTAATTGAATGACCCCAATCGATCAAATCTGCAATTTTGCCAAATATTTCCACCCTATTGACATATAACAGCTTATATTACATATGTCGACAAAGTAGGAGATAAAGCTTACACTATCCATTTTATATGGATGCTTTGTTATATCCTAAACCCAAATAAATGTATATACACTGGAGTCTCCAAAATTTGGCCCTCCAAAATTCGTTTAAATCCACAATTTGGCGAAAAATCCCTCCGCATTTCGGCGTTTTTCTATCCCCACTATTACCACGAGCTCTTTGCTCCTGTGCGGCGCGCTATTTGAAATCCTTGCAACATTAGTTTATTGAATAGGAAGCAGAATTATATTTAAAAACGCGAAAATCCTTTATATTATGGGATCCTTTATGTGTATTTATAGAACCCTTACAATTTTTGGCTCCATTACTAAAAATTTGGTCCGCGCACTCCTACGTACATACATTTTTCACGCCGGCAAAACAACAAATAAGTACAGCCTCACTTGACAGTAAGCACCAATGCCGTGACTTTTCAGTGGCTGTGGTGGGGTACCCCTCTTGAAGCCAAATTCTGGAGACATTCTGTTCCCGAGCTACGCCGAATTTTGGAGACTCCAGTGTACTTTTTTCAGTGTGCTGTTGGCTGTATAAAATTCTTAAATACCTGTATTCTTTGTTTAATATTCATAAAAAATGTATTGTATTCCTATTACTACTAAATAATTAATTGAACTTTATGCACTCTAAGTTTAAGTGAGAATTGAATAAAACACTAAAGTGTGTTTTTTTTTAAGATGTCAGTGGAATTCTATTTGACACATTATACACTGTGTGTACATAAGACATCGGCCGGTTGTGAAAAAGACAAATTCTACATTTCTCGTTCTAACAGCTACTGGTGACTAACAGCAGTCGTTGGTGCTGAGAGAGGTTATTTTCTCACTACCTTCAATGCATATGCTGTTGCTTCTTATCTGTCATCTCACATTTATTTTGTCCTTTTTCATAACTGGCCGATGGCTGTTATACACATACTGTATATTAAAATAATTAGATAATTCCTACAGTAAGATTTTTGTTTTACTACAATTTTGGGAGTTTAGTGGGAATTTTGTTTTATGTTTTTTTTTTTTAGATGCATTGGCAAGAGTTGTGTAAATAACTACAGTGGAACTTCTGTAACTCGATATTTCTTTACATCTTGAAAAGTGTTGGTGTATTTGCAATGAGATTTACTTGTGAATTGCCGTATGCCACTTTAATTTTAATTGACAATTGTATTTAGAAGATTCGGGTTAAAGAAGTTCACTTCATTTTGTTTCTGTCTTGTGGGTATTGCAAAAAAAGCATTTTTTACAAATATTGTTATACATGTGCATTGAAGTTAACACAATGTGTTATAATTTTAGAAGCTTTAAATCTAAATTATAATACTTAATGCTATTAATTGCAAAAACGGTAGATATCCTAGTATATAACTGCATAAAGTGTGTTATAATACTGATATACTTACTAGTAATTAATCAGATAGAACCACTACAGTAAAATCACAACATATTTACCTCTCCAGAACATGAGATTTAATTTAACATTTATTTTAAAATATTAGACCACAGGCCACATGGAAGAGCTGATTTCCCTACCTTGCCTAGAACTGGATCCACTTCGGAATTTGAGCCATTGGAGGATAAACAAGTGGAATACTTTTTTGCTTCTGATGCTTCAGCAATTATTGAACACACCAACCGTGTCATTTATTTTGAGGTTATTTTGTTTTACTACTCATTAAGGGTTTATGAAAAGTGTATTTAGAATATTATTTAATACTAAAATTACTTGCATTACTAGTTAGTTACTTTATGGTAACAATTTCTATTACCGAATGATATTTATAAACCACAAAAAAAATAAGAATATGAAAATATACATTTAAGTAGGTATTTAATATTAATGACATTAACTTACCAATTAGTTTCATATACATATATTTACTTGTTGATTGGCCAACCTGCTTTTCATTAATCCTCATAATACTTTTATATAATCATTACGAAAAAAATAATATAAAATACTTGATGAATTAAGTTACATTTATTCTAGGATGATGATGTTGCTGCTGTCAAAAATGGCTCTCTTAGCATCCACCGAGTTAGACGTGGCGGAGATGATCCTCACAAACGTGAAATTATAACTCTTAAAATGGAATTGCAACAGATAATGAAGGGCAATTATGATTTCTTCATGCAAAAGGAAATTTTTGAACAGCCCGAATCAGTTGTCAATACCATGAGGGGCCGCCTAAACTTTGAAACTGGCGTAAGTAGAGAATAGAATATACACTCGACATCGACATATCCGAACTCCATATTTCCGAACTCACGAAACTTCCGAACTTTTTCCCACGATATTTCCGAACTTTTACTTCCACACAACCGAACTTGTCACTGATTGGTTGACGACAAAAAACCGCGAAATTTAAACGAGAGAAAAAAATGTACTCTATTTCCATTTTAAATTGAAAATAGGTAGAAAAAAGCAAAGTTGTCAGATGTATTTTCTAAAATTGCTAAGCTCACTATACAAATATACTTCATACTTCAGTAAACTGTTAGTTCGTGACATTCTTAGAAAGCTAGTTTGGAAATAGTAAAAAAAAATACATAGATATAAATTTATTAGTTAGCATTAAAATAAAGCGTTTAAAATTGCTGGAAAAAATAATTATAAACTAAAACAACTTTATGTATGTTACTATACTTAAGAAAATTTTGAAGAGCCGGCAACGCGATGCCAGCAACACCGATGCCGGCAACCAGCAAATGTCGACC
Source organism: Aromia moschata (assembly GCA_029963805.1). Lineage (NCBI taxonomy): Eukaryota > Metazoa > Arthropoda > Insecta > Coleoptera > Cerambycidae > Aromia > Aromia moschata. Next base: position 469,889 of record JAPWTK010000308.1, on the reverse strand, counting down.
AGTATACTATAGGATTGCTTTATATGTAATATATCCAAATATTTATTCGGTCCACTGTGCCATAAAATTTTTACGACGTCATTAAAATGATTTACGACTTTAGAAATTCCACGTGTTTAAGGCGCCAGTAACGTGTATTTCAGGTAGGTTTATTAACACAGACAATTTTTTGAGATTGTCTGGCTAAATGAGCATTATTTACAGCAAATTATATTACAAATATTAAGAGTTTTGTATGCAGGCTAATTTTAATCTCCTATATTGATTTGAATGAAAAATTATTTCACAATTTTTGAATTTATAAAAAAGATATATGCACGCCCATGGAATCATAAAGTTGCACCGCTTTTTTTGTTCCCCAGGCGTATTTATCATTTTCAATTAAAATTAGAACGACTATAAACACAATAATGCGATTGTCATCAAACATTTCAATTGTCACAGAATGCAGCAAAGAGGAAACCGCCCTCCCTCAGCAGCACACCTGAGACAGGTTCCCCAAGAGTTCTTCTTTGTACAAACCAGTGAAAAGCACTTCTTTCAAATGGCGTATCATAAGTACCGGTGCACTTTTTTGTGTCAATCCACTAAATTTTCGTCTTTTTTTTCTAATTCCGACAAGTAAATTTCTTTTTTTCCAAGAATTTCTGTTACTGATGATTTACAAATTTTGTACATCTTACATAGTTCAACATTTTTAACACCATTTTTTGCATGATTTATCAGTTCCACCTGTTGCTCCAAGGTTAGCCTCTTAGCAGGCTCTTTTCTCTGCAAATAAACAGTACAATTATGTTTGTTTTGTATCACGGTTTTCTTAAAAATACATATTTTCTCATCATTTTTCATTTCAGTTTTAAATTATTATAGGTTACGTCAACAAAATGTTCAATAAAACAAACCTTTACTTTGAATTACAAAATAATTACCTGCATCATTCTCTCCTTTGCACCTGGCAACATTTTTTTTGGTTTAAAAAACATTCTTTTATTAACAGGTACTCATGTATATATTACATTTGCCTAAAAACCTCGAAAAACAAGGAAAGTACATACATAGAATGAGCCAGAAAAACCCTTTGCGCATGCGCCAGCGTTCAGTTCATTTCGGTTATCCCGAGGTGAAGAGAGTTCGGAAATGAGGAATTTTGCAGAACGGAAAAGATCGGATATGTCGATGTCGAGTGTATTCAGCTTTCTAACATATTTCTTTTAACTTCATATTGTATTCATCATGTGTATTCTTCATTTATATTTTTTTAGACTGTAACTTTGGGAGGCATCAAAGATTACATACCAGAAATTAAGAGATGTAGAAGGCTGATGTTAATTGGTTGTGGCACCAGTTACCACAGTGCTATTGCTACCAGACAACTATTGGAAGAATTAACGGAGTTACCTGTAATGGTGGAACTTGCTAGCGACTTTTTGGATAGAACAACTCCAGTTTTTAGGGACGATGTGTGCTTCTTTATTTCACAGTCAGGTAATTTTAGGGCACCTTTTATTTTTGGCTTAAAACAAGTAGGTAATAATAATTTCAATGGTTTGTAATTTATAGAGCACTGCGTGAAGTACACGTGTGGTTTGTGACGTCATGGCTATGAATTGCGAGTTTATTATTGAAACTTGAAAAAACTTTGTCAGGCAAAAGTAATATAGGTTTTACTTATTTTTTTATATGTTAAGAGAAGAGAAACAATTGAATAATAGAAAACATGAAAGTTTTTTTTTTAATGGAACACCCTGTGTATTACTGTCCACTCTGATTGCTCAAATTTTTCGCTTTTCAAAAATATAAAATATGATATGTTTGTTTGCATGAGAAGGTCGCGATATATTTAATTTAAAAATATTATTGAAAAAGTAGTAGTGACAACGGATTGCAGCTGCCATTGACGACTGGATGCGGAAAAAACCGCAGAAATGTTATTTAAAAAGTATTGAGAATGCAACGGTAAGAAATTATTTAAATAATTAGTTTAATGTGTGGATTGGTAATGGTGTAACTGTCCAGTGGCCTCCAAATAGCGCACACCTTACATCTTTGGACAGAGTTTTCATGAAGAATTGCATTAAGACTAATGCAATTAAGAAAATTGAACAAATTACTGAGGACTAAACGAAGTATATCGAAAGTACAGCCTTTGTGATTATTTTTATTTATGATCTTTGAGAAATTAGATTTAGTATTAGTTTGAAATTATGTTTAAATTTGTCTTAAAATTTGTTTAAACTTCAAACTTATGATTGTTGTTATTTTTGTAAAATAAAATCCAGTATCGCTAGCTACCTTTTCAATAATACTGTCCTATGAAAAAATATCGCGACTTGCTATGGAAACTTGCTTGGGAAAAATTTTAGGAATCAGAATATGTAATAATATACAGGGTGTTCTATTTCACAACTTTGATTCTATGTCATAGTTACTGATGTCAATTGTTTTTTTCCTCATAGCTTATAAAAATTAATGCAAAAATCTATAACTTTTGGCTGAGGAACCTTTTTCTAATTTCAATAAGAAACTTCGCAATAACTTTGCAGATTATAGGAACTAACCCTGTACTTCCTAAATATAATACATACAGTTTTTTCAGATAGACCTCTAACCCTCTTTTGCATACAACTTCTCTCCCGCAGTCGTCATTTTGACTGATTGAACAATCATAGCCATAAGCGTCAGTGGGTAGACGCAGATGCTCCAGCACAATCTGTATTAAATACCGATTGTGCTGGACCTGATATCCACCCGAAAAAGGTGATGTTGTCGGTTTGGTGGTGCCTTTGCGGCGTGTATCACTAGGAACTTTTGAAGGACAATACCACCGTCACCTCCATTATCTACTGAGCTCAACTCTGCATTTTGACCACCCAGTTTAATCTTCTGCGACCGTGGCTGGAAAAAGTTATCCAATACTAGTGCTATCTACTGCATACATAAGATAATGCGCGTCCCCATGTAGCCGGGGTTTCAAGTTCTGCCTCATCCACCGTATTCACCAAACATTTCCCCCACTGACTATCATTTGTTCTGTGCCTTTAACACACATTTATATCTACAAGTAATCATACACAAATTTTTACGCTTCACAACCGCATGGGTTCTGGGAACATGGTATCCGCAATCTGCCTAATCGTTGGCGACAAGCTATAGAGTCTGATGGCATTTACATACATTCTAAATTAAATTCCTTCTGTTTATAAAATAAATAATCATATTTTAACATGTCAGCAAGGCCTAATACTTTTGAATCAACCAGATATTATTATGAAAATCTTCAAATGGTATTTGTAATTTTAGGTGAAACTGCCGATACGTTAATGGCTCTTCGTTATTGCAAGGAGAGAGGTGCTTTAATCGTTGGTATTACAAACACTGTTGGCAGCTCAATTTGTAGAGAATCCCACTGTGGTGTCCACATCAATGCGGGACCCGAAATTGGTGTAGCCTCTACAAAAGCTTACACAAGTCAGTTTATATCTTTGGTGATGTTTGCCCTTGTGATGAGTGAAGATAGACTTTCCTTGCGCCAGAGAAGAGAAGAGGTAAATTATATAATTGATAATGATGCAGTAAAAACAGCAAACCTAATTTGTAAAAGTTACATTTAAAAAGTAATGGTTTACTGATAATTTAGTTTACCTTACGTAATGTATCCAATTTTTTCTTTATTCTTTTATTACAAAATTGTAATTGAGTCCATATTTAGAGCTTTGAAATGACATCAGGAATATTTAGAAGTTAGAAGTGTGGTGAAAAAAAAATAAAAAAATGCGAATCTTTAGAGAATGTTTTTTTTTTAACAAGTTTAAAGTAATATATGTCAAAATTTGTGAAAACATTTTATGGAATTATGGCATTTAATTTTACCGGAGAATAAAAATGTCACAATAATTGAAATTTGTTTTAAAAATGGTAGCAAAATCAAATGAAACTCTGAATTCACAGTACATACTATTGAATTCCTGTAAATTACTCATTGTAGTAATTAAGTACTCAACAATTAGTTTTATAGAGATTCTGAAATTTAATTTGCTTCTTCTTTTTAAGATTATAACTGGTTTGAAAAAACCTACAAGAACAAATCCGTGAGGTTTTGAAGCTTGATGATGAAGTTAAGGTACTCGCCGAGAATCTTTATAAAAACAAGTCTCTGCTTATTATGGGCCGTGGTTACAATTTTGCTACATGTATGGAAGGTGCATTGGTAAGTTTATTCATATTAATTAACTATTTTTTCATATTAATTAATTTAAAACTATATTTATATTATTTCCCATTTTGTAAAAAAAAAATCTAGAAATTCTAATGTAGCAAATTTACTGAGAATAGATAAATCTGGCATGTGGATACAATTAACCCTCTCATCCTACCCTACAAAAATTAGATGCACAATAGTCCAAACTAGCTATGGGAATAATCGGATCATTTTAAGAATAGGAATGTTTTGAAAGTTGGAGTATATTCCGATTATTTTACATTCCGAAAAGACAAAACGTTAAGTCTAGTTTCTTATCGAAAATGAGCAGTGAGCACGCGAGTAATAGAATATCTAATTGTTTGGCATATGAACTTTGTATAAAAAATGATTTTAAATGATATTTTTTTTAATTTTTTTTATTTTTCGCTGCCATGTTAATATTTTTTTTATAAACTTTTTAACTCTTTCCTTTTAATCAGAACAATTCAATTAAACTGAGATCGTGTGACAATGACAACTGGCAACTGAAAATAAACCGTGAATGCCTGTACCGTCCGTATCCATGTCATACCGAAATTCAGGATGTTGAATGTGAAAAGAAATATGCCACGCATAAGGTGTTGATAAGTCAATATCAATACGTCGATTATCTCGGTCAACTACGGACTAGAAGGAGGAACCGACGAATAAGTGGAAATCAAAAACGATATCTGCCACATTTCACATTTCGAATGTTCGGTAACAATTGGAACTTTCCGATTATTTTAAGAATTGTAAACAATCCGATTTTACATTCCTAATAGACCCAACACTCCAAACTCATTCAGCTATTAAAAAAAAGATAGAACAAAATAAGAAAACTAACAAACAAATAATATTGGAAATCACAAGATGAATATGTTTAATATTTTTTATTATTAAACTTTAAATCCACCATTCCATTTGCAGAAAGTGAAAGAATTGACTTACATGCACAGTGAAGGAATCATGGCCGGTGAACTTAAACATGGACCTCTTGCCCTTATCGATAATACCATGCCCGTGATAATGATCATTATGAGGGATCCAGTGTATACCAAGTGTATGAACGCCTTACAACAGGTTAGCTCTGTTTTGAAATTGGACACATATTTTTTTTTAGTTTTCAAAACTAAAGTGTTTAGAAAACAAATTTAGAAGTGTTCATAAATGTTATGTAATTTCTTAAAATAAGTTTAATTATAGCATACAGGTATATGTAAAATTTACCTCTGCCTATGTAAAAATTTTTTGAAACATTGAACCATCTGACTAAAAAAAAGATATTGGTTTTAATTGATTTTTTACAGCTGATTTCTTTAAGGTTGATTATTTTTTTTTATAAATAATTGGAATTAATTATACACAGCTGTTAATTTGAAATGTTTACTAGCTTGTTTAATTTACCTTTAACAAAATATTTATATAAAAAAATTTCCTAGGTTACGGCCCGTGACGGAAAACCGATAATAATCTGCCAAAAAGGGGACAAAGAAACGATGTCGTTTGGTCATAGGTCACTCGAAGTACCCAAAACAGTAGACTGCCTCCAAGGAATCTTGACCGTCATTCCAATGCAGCTTCTTTCTTTTCATATTGCTGTGTTGAAAGGATGCAATGTAGACTGTCCACGTAATTTAGCCAAGAGCGTTACAGTTGAATAAAAAGGTTTGTATTAAAAAAAAGCAATTACACTATTCTAGGATGATTAAAAAAAAAACAAAATATTTTCAAAATAGCAGGATGTAGGTATAGGATATAATACATGTTTTCGACTCAAAATTATATGCTTTTTACAAATTCGTAAAACTATACAGGGTGTTCCAATTAAAATTGGAACATTGGAATGTTTGATGAAGCCCGGTAGTATCTAAACCCTATAATTTCGGCAATGTTTTAAAAACGTGAAACAACCTCACACATTGCGTTGTAACATTTTTTATGAAAGTACGATTCAATAGACCAAATACGCACTAATAGTTCGCTCTGTAATTTAATTATTGTTATTTGTGGTAAAGTAGAAAAATCCTTGGGTTTTGCTGGGGTTTTGCTAGGGTTTATTTGAAATTTTGCATTTTTTGAGCTTGAAATTGTGCATCCGGATCCAAAATTGCATTCTAAACAACTTTTTCAAATAATTTTTCTTGATATCCTGTCATCTAACCTCACATTTCGCGATCTCCTGCTAGTTTTTCAAAATTGCCACCCTATTGGTGGCCACATGACATGTATCAAAATTGATTTTTGGGTTCTCACATATACTGAAACATAATATTTTCAAAATAGCAGGATGTAGGTATAGGTTATAATTAAAGCCGGCAGATCCGGATGGGCCATAATCGTACGCGTCATACTACTTACTACACTCAACATCCACATTTCGAACTTTTACGATCCGCAGACTTCCAATTTCCGAACTCTCGTCACCTCGGGATTACCAACTGCTGGCGCAGGGTTTTTCTGGCTCATTCTAGTACTTTTCTTTGTATTTCGAGGTTTTTATGCAAATGTAATACATACATACATGTGTACATGTTAATAAAAAACGTTTTTCTAAACAAAAAAATGTCAGGTGCAAAGAAGAGAGTGATGCCAGGTAATTATTTTGTAATTCAAAGTAAGGTTTGTTTTATTGAACATTTTGTTGACGAACCTATAAATTTCAAACTGAAATGAAAAATTATGAGAAAATATGTATTTTTAAGAAAACCGTGATACAAAATAAACAAATTGACTGTTTATTTGCAGAGAAAAGAGCCTGCTAAGAGACTAACCTTGGAGCAAAGCTGATTTGATAAATCACGCAAAAAATGGTGTTAAAAATGTTGATCTATGTAAGATGTATACCATTTAAATCGTCATGGCAGAAATTCTTGGAAAAAAGATACTGAAAAAACTGAAAAAAGACGAAAATTAGTGGACGGTTGACACAATAAAGTGCACCGGTTATATCGCCATTTGAAAGAAGTGTTTTTCACTGGTTTGTACAAAAGAAGAACTCTTGTCTCAGTGTGCTGCTGAGGGAGGGCGATTTCCTCTTTGCTGAATTCTGTGACAATCGAATGTTTGATAACAATCGCATTATTGTGTACATTTTTTCGCATTTCAAATTTCGCGGTTTTTGTCGTCAACCAATCAGCGACAAGTTCGGTTATGTGGAAGTACAAGTTCGGAAATATCGTGAGAAAAAGTTCGGAATATCGTGAGTTCGGAAATTTGGAGTTCGGATATGTGGATGTTGAGTGTACTTGTATGTGCAAAAACAAAATTCATGAAAACAATAAACTGTTGCAATTTATAAAGAGATGGGTTAAAGTTGCCCTGTTATTTACGTTGAGATGTGTGAAAACTTTGGGGGGCCACGCTGTTTAGCCGGCTTTAGTTATAATACATGTTTTCGTCTCAAAATTGTATGCTTTTTACAAATTAGTAAAACTATATAGGGTGTTCCAATTAAAATAAAGAAGTTTGATGACGCTCAGGGGTATTTAAACACTATAATTTCGTCAATGTTTTAAAAATGTGAAACAACCTCACACATTGCGTTTTAACATTTCTTATGAAACTATGATTCTATAGACCAAATACGCACTAATAGTTCACTCTGTATATAACTAGTTCGTGAACAAAGAATTAAACGAGCTCAAAATTACGTTACCAAATTTTATATTTTTGCAAATAAAAAATCTGTAAATAAAAGTTCTGAATAAAATCACTAATTTATACATTTCTTTTTTCATAAACTAGCTATGTATATATACAGTGTGGGCCAAAGAGTTTGCAAATAATGGGAAACATTTTTATTATTATCTAACATATTGAAAAAATATTTTGGGGGATTGCTTCTGTATGTCTTAGAACCTAAAAAATCAATTTTGACGCAATTGACACAATGGTGGCAATTTTTAAAAAACAGCACGAGATCGCGAAATGTGAGGTTAGATTATGAGACATCAAGAAAAGTTATTTGAAACAGTTGTTTATAATGCAATTTTATTAGTACGTTTGCAACATTTTTTTGTGCCTTGATATTTTACGGGGGCGAGGTTCGCCACTCAGCGCTCTTCCACCTAACAACCCCCGATACACTCACACTGTAACACCCATGTCCTAATAGAGTTGACAAGTCTATTACGCGGGACTCGAACCCACTGACAGGTTCAGCAGATGGCTCAGATTGTCACCTCTAGTACCATCTACTAGATGCCTCTGCCCGACAAACTTTCAGCGAGCAGATACGGTCACCTATCCGAAAGGCAACCCAACCGAGCGTTGCTGCACTCGCATTATTTACCTGATGGTGGCATCATCAAGATATGGTTAAAACTGATAATTTTGTTTTGATCATTCGTATTGGCATTATAGTGAAAGTGTCTTCGAGAGACACAGCTTCGGATATGTGTCAAATTTATTGGCTGGCATTTGTCATTTTGTAAGAATTCAATGTTTTATGCTATGAATTTTAATTTGATACCAATTGTAACAAAATTAATAATAATAATAATAATAGTTACCATTACCAGTTATAAGGTACTTGTCACGACAGTTGGTGCCTTGCCACCTTTTTGTAATAATAATAGGCCCCTGGTCAAACTATTACATTCGTTTAACTGTATGATAGACTTTAGTTTTAGTCATATGTATAAAATGTCAAATAATGCATATTTACCTATCTTCTATTTATTTTTCAGACTGGTGTAATCGTGCTGCTAAGAAATTAGGAGCATTCAGGCCTATAACAAGATGATTACATTATCCATAAAACTGTTTACAGTTGCGTTATTGTTAAGTAACAAGTAAGATTTAATTCCCTTAGGAATAACGTAAATAAATGTTTTGTACTGTAGAGAGTTCATGTATTATATGCATTTATATTTGAAATATTTACCTTTTTGTAAGATTCTTCGGTTGGAGGTATACATCATATATTCCACTAGGTTTATATATATATTTATTTTATATTGTCCAATACAGATTTGTTAACAAGTTACATATTGAATTGTATATGGTTTTATTCTAGGTTGTATTATGGTCTATAAAATTTTGTTTTTTATTGTATTATAAGTAAGGACATACTTATGTCTTTTTTTTAATTCTTTTTTATAAATTTTATACTTTGAAATGTTTTTTCTTATCCATGTTATAATTTATAGCGTGTTTTTAAATTTTATGATTTGTTCCTATGTGTATAGTTCAATACTATGTATTTTTTTATAAAAATTAAACTATGTATACAAACCCATATTTGTGCATGATTTTTTACATCATTTTAACCCTTTCAGGACGGCGACCCCACAGCACTTTATTGCCACCTGGGCGGGTATTTTTTGCATGCCACATGGGCGAGTGTCACATATATGTGACACTTTAGAAATGTGTCTTTCTGGAAGGCGAAAAGAAAGAAAACATTTATTTCGAGATTTATTTATTGAAACAACAAAGTTTATTTTAAAATATGTATTAGAAAGCAACAGAGAAAGTAATAAAAGTAATAGTAATAAAAATATAACAAAAGATATACACCACTTAGCAAACAGCTATATTTATCCAAAACTAACTAACAAACTAACTTGAGTTACTAAGAAAAAAACAACCAGGCCAATACACCACACGTGCTCGCATTCGATGCCCGTTGCCGGTTGTCATATATGATAGACAGCGTCACACCGCTATGACGGCCGGTTATCTGCCAAGCAAAAATGAGCTTATACGGTGTGACACTCGACCCTCTGCCAAGTAATAATCTAAAATGTGTCTTATACGTTCTGTCACTACTTAAAAAAACGGATGGTATAGTGTCACATATATGTGACACCCGCCTTCCGGCAATTTTTTTCACACTTACGTGACAGCCGTCCTGAAAGGGTTAAGAGTATAGAAAACAGAACAACTTCATACATTAACTCTCTGGCGGATGATGAAATTTAAAATTTTTTTTATTTTCGTGAGGAAATGTGGAGCTTACACTAGATTTTAATGTGCTGTAAAATATTTAGAAAAAATGTTCTCATGTTTCGTTTGAAATTTTTTGCTATTCTAACTTTCCATTTGGGATTAGTAATAACTAGGGCCTGGAAAGTTTGCTCTAACGCATGGGAAACTGCATTTAACTATCCAGCGCTCCAGCAACGGGATTGGCGTACTACCGCGCACACGTAGGTCTCGGCGTGTTAGCAGGTACGGTTAGTGCCGTACGTATGCATGGGCAAGAAATACACGCGTATATAATTTACAATGCGCTTAAAAAATATGGTTCATACTTTAATTATCATAGAGTTGTATAGTGTCGACCCTATGTAGTAATAACCCTCTAAGATCTGGTATGAGTCCTTAAGAAAATGTGAGAATTTCAAATTTCACCAGTTCAGACACTGCATTGACCCGATGTCATCACTGAAGTATTTCTCATTAGTTCATTATTAGTATTACCAGTACATACAAGGTGGTCCAACGAAAAGTTTCCACCTAGATTATTTTGGAGACTAGTAATTTGTCATGGAAACACCAACATGGGTTGATTTTGGTTGCGAGGATAATATATTTTTTACAATTTCATCTTTACAATTGAAAACTTTTCACCACATCATCTCCTGATGATGTCAACATCGTTGGCATTGCGAAATGCACAGCGAGTACAAAAAAGTGTGTCGGTGTTAAATGGTGAAGTGTTCAAGTGTGAATTTGTTTCTACGCCAAAGAATTTCAGTTCTCCTCCTGTAATTTCATTTTATTCGCGCAAGGTCCATAGTAGTAACCCTGGGTAGTCACCCTGAAAAAATGTCAAATGGACAAATGATGTATCATTTGAAAGGTCTCTTCATCCTCTTTTCAGTGGTGTTTTATTTTTTAAATGTTATAATTGAGGTTCTGATAATATCAGTTTTAAACCCGTTTCTTACATTCTGAAGTATCTCTGGCGTCAGAAGACGTTTTAGTACCAATACTTGTTTTACAACAACTTGTTTAAACAATACAATGTTTTTTATTACCAAATATGCAACTTTAAAACGCATTTTCTTAGGTCCTACTGTATGAAGAGATGTTTCAAATGATGTGTCAGCTGTTTCCATTATAGGGGTTAGTCATAGAGAAATCAAGTTTTTTTATGGGGTTAGTACTCCGCTTATTGACCTAGCGTGGATAAGGTAAAACTGTATTAAATACATAATTTGTTCTAACAAAAAGTTCACAAGAGTTCAGAACTGCTTCTAGAATCAACTTGACTAGTGTTGGAACAATTTAGAATAGGCTGAGAATTTTGTTTGATAATCCTAACCTATAAAATCACAAAACAAAAGCTCATCTTAGAAAAATTAGGCCTTTTATGCTATAATATATTTAAACTGGAGAAATGGATGGTTTATAAGGTAAGTAAATCGCTGTCAGCTTCCATTAATAGGTAATATAATTGATATCAAAAACAAATAAGTGAGATTATTTAGCACTTTAAATTGATTTGAAATTAAAAATTCTGGTAAAATTTTAGAACTTTAAGAACGATTCATAAGCAGTTCGAAACACAATTCAGTTTTTCGTGGAACTGCAACAAGTTCTGAATTTTTAAATCGACTTGTTGGAACGGTAAAATGGCTTTCCACAAACTCACTCAAGATCTGAACGATTGGAACATACTGTTGGATCTTGTTGGACCTTGGATCTGAACTATTGTTGGAACAAACCTAATATTCGACCTATTTCGGCGTTGCCATGGCAAATCACTGGTTTCCAAAATAATCCGGGTGGAAACTTTTCGTTGGACCACCCTGTATATAGTATACGCGGGAAAAATGTACGATGTTGGAATTAAAAGCTATATGAATTGTTATCTATAATATGATGTATTAAACATTTCGTTGTTAAATCATTTCAATTATAACAAATATGAACAATATGGACAAACGGAATTTTCGTAAACTTACTCGAGCAGTGGTGGCTGGTGGAATTTGAAATTCTCGTATTTTCGTAAGGAACCATGAGACCCACATCATATTTTAGGGGATGATTACTAAATCTAAGTACCTAGAAGGCTACAAACGAAACTTGGTAACAAAAAATCAAAAAAATTATTCCTTAACAAGAAGATGTTGGAAACGGCTGCAACATATTTGCGCGTTATTATTTTTTTGTTCACAATTATTTTCTTCTATCTTGTCTCTTGTCTAAATTGTCTAAAATTTTCAATTTGCTTAAAGACACAGTTATCGGAAAATCTCAAAAACCAAATGCTGGGGTGAAATCACAATTCAAATTACCATAAATTTTACAGATTTCGGAATTTCGAAAAAATCACAAATATAAAGACTTTATATCTATGTACTTAGTGATTATGAGAAAAAATATTTCGCAAATATTTTTGCTATGGCAGTCTTCAGTCTTAGGTCTAGTAATTACCCCTTAAAATATGATGTGGGTCCCATGCTTCGTTATGAAAATAGGAGAATCCCAAATTTCACTGTTACTGCCAATTCTAATGCCACTGCCAATTCCAATGCTACTGTACCCAAGGATGCGTTCAGGGCTGGAGTCACCGCCACAAAACATCTAAATAGACCGCATTTCCCTATGCATTAACCCAGGCCTCTCCAACTCCGGTGCTATTGCCGCTCCGGCCGAGCGTCGGCCAAACACCGGGAATTAAATGCAAGAAATATGATGTTGTCTGTCTCTGTCGCGCAAAGGCGGCTGTGCTGCGAACGAGTGAGAAGGCAGTGGACAGGCACCAGTGCTGCGAAATGCAGCACCGGTGCGCGCCGGCACCGAGTGCTCGTGTTGGAGAGGCCTGCATTAACCCATCTCATCATAATATTTCTTTTAGTTAGGTATATGCGTTAACTAAGCTATGCCTATAGCGTAGGGCGGCAAACTTTAATGCAGGCCGGAGCGGCAATCAGCAATAGCACCGGAGTTGGAGAGGCCTGCTTTAATGTATGGATTTGTTCATTTGAACCGTGCGAAAAATCTCAATCTGTCGCCTGTGTAAATATGTAAATATGTATTTATATCACAGCATGAGTGGTTTATACCGTGGAGTTTGACACGTCCGCTGTTGAAACCGTAGTACATATAGGTACATTTATGAAGTAAATAGTCTAGACTTAGTAAAAACTTCAGTTTTTATCAGCAGAGTCTTGTAGCAGGTTTTTTCAAGCGATTATATCTTTTTACTACTCGCGATTTAATTAAATATTTAAATAATGATTAGAAATAGTGATTAAAAAAACACGTTAGAATTAATATGCTGTATAAGGCCTGGTTCTCAGAGCTTCGTCATGTCGCCGCGACATTTCCCCACTACTTAAAAAAAATGTTTATTACTTGCAGTAGTTGCGACACGGAATACCACAGTTTGAATTTGAAATATTGCAGTTTGTCACAAAACATCTAAATAGACAGTTTGTATTTGCGGAAGTTCTGGATGTTCTTCCGTATACGGACTATTTTCAAATCGCTTGAAATTTGGTATACGGATGTTTTTTGGTGTGCTGAGCACGAATCTGCGTATGAAAATACCCGCAAGTGCCCGAAAGTGTCCCCTAGGTGCCTCGAAGAGCCCACAAGTAAGGTTAAAATGTGCACGATTACGATTTCTGTGGCGCCGCAAAATAAACACTTATACTGGCGCAAAATATATTCGTGTAGAACAGGCCAAAATAAACACTTTTTATTCATGTAAAAAAGTTGATATCTCGCTTGGTTTTCGAGATATCGAAGGTGGAAGTTTTAAATTGTAATATTGGTGTAGGTATACCAATTCCTATATGGCATTTGAAATGGTTTATTTGAAAACTAATTTTTTTCAATGAACTACTAATAATTTTGTCGGGGAAGACCAAATTGTAGGTGAGGGTGTTATTGTTGAGATTGACGAGTGTAAAAGTGGACGTCGAAAGTAGGAACGTTGACGAGTTGTCGAAGGATCATGGCTTCTCGGAATGATCGTACGCGGAGAACCAGAAAAATACAGGATCGAAATCTGCCCAGAGAATAAGAGAGACGAAGCAACTTTGCTTTCTTTAATAAAAAAACACATAGCGCCAAATACTGAAATCCATATTGATAAGCGAGATATCCAACACTTTAATTTAGCGATTTTTACGCTTTTTAACCTAGCTTGTGGGCACTTACGGACACTTGCGGGCACTTGTGGATATTTTTATACGCAAATTCGTACTCAGCACACCAAAAAACCCCCGTGTACCAAATTTCAAACAATTTGGAGATAGTCCGTATACGGAAGTACAGCCGAAGTTCTTATTTGTCACGTTGAAACCATTAAAAAATGGCCATATACATAAACAAAGTAAGAAGAGCGACTCGCGACAGATTGTGTAGTTGAAATATTTCAACTACACACGGCAGTCGCAGCGACAGTAAAATAAACTTGGTGGGATGTAGGGGGAAATTAAATAAAACGTTTTTATTGGTCGGCGATGTGTCGCCAGCGACACGACGAAGCTCTGAGAACCAGGCTTAAAAGTTTTCCGCTTTCCATGTCAACAAGTGTATAAGTATACAAAAGTCAAAAAGTATATTTTATTTTTTGTCTACATTTATACATTCTAGGTACAAAACCATATTAATTTGTGTAACTGTGAACTGGTTTTGTTCCGTTTTTTGCTAGATGGACTTAGTAAATACGTGCTGAAAAGTTGATTAAGTAGCACCAAGAAGACTAAACAAGGAAACCGAGCTCGCGTGTTTCGGGCGGCACAAAATATGTCGAAAGATAAACTGATAAACTTAATATGGCGGCAGACTATTACCTGCGCAAAGCAGTAGCGTGCACAAGTACATACAAGATTCGGGTACATTCCAGGGTTAGACGCTCGCAGCGCCGCTAATACCCTAGCCACAGAGTAAACCAAGGTGGTTTACTCTGTGCCCTAGCGGATTTCGACATCATTTGTGCCGTTCTTTCGATACCTATTTTACGCGAGCTTGGTCTCCTTGTTCTAGTTTTCTTGGTTCACCTGGTTCAAATCGTTCAAATTCAATTCGCTATACTATTTGATCAGGTTTGCCACTACATTGACCGCGAAATTTTTAAATTTAAATTAAATCGATACGAATATTGCTACATCTATATGCCTACTCGTAAAATTGTTGTCAAAAAGAAGCAATATTAAACAATTTTTTTCTGGTAATTATTTTTTCACAGGTTTCGTACAAATACTACAAATGCACAGTGGAATATGTCCACAATATATAAAAAAAATGATTAGTCAAACATTTTTTTTAAAGATTTTTCGTTTAAAATGGGCCAACCAGGCTAAAAATGTTTATATGAGACTTACATATACAATGTATGTATGTATAGTGTCCCTATCTGCACGTAGTGATATTGCTATGTAATATGTGTTACACGTAAGGTTGCAGCCAACCTGTAGGTAATGTAAAATGTATGTACATACTAGGGCTAGAACAAAATTCTCGGATACCGACCGTCTTCCAGGCGGCCGCGTATCGGTATCCCGTATTCCAGGTGGCCGCGGCCCGGTCAGCGCGGCGGGGGCCGGGGCGATTGCGACGCGAAACAGGTTCCGTATTTATTTAGTCCTTTGAAGGTCGCGCGCCTGTAATTGTGCATTACTGATTGTTATACTTAATTGATATTATAACGATGGTTAAAACGCCAGCCCCATTTGCTTATCAATTAAAAAAAATTGTGCAGGGTTTTCCAGATTTGAAGTGTTAAAATTTGAAGTGTTCACTGTGTACTGTGAAATATGCAAGTGTTACTTACATGTTTACAGAAAAGGACAATGTGAAAACACGTAAAGTCGCTAAAACATCGAAAAAAATAAAAGAAATGGAATCCCAAGAAGTGAATTCGTATATGAGGACGACGAGGTGTAAGAGTGTGACAACAGATGCGGGAAAAGTAAGAGAAAACAATACTACTTAGTAAGTCACTATTTATTCACTGCAGCATGCATGCTCAAGTTCGACCCTGGCATGTACCATTTGGTTCTAGCCCTAGTACATACATACGTACATGTTAGAAAAATTACCGCTCTGATAAAACATGCCGTAAAAATGATTTGATATGCGTGTCTTAGTTATGAATGAGGTATTTTTCAGTGGCCCGGTTTTAAAAAAATATCGTATTATCATTAGTCATGGTTAGATTAGTGAAACAGCTATTTATAGTTCCTGCAACTGGTGATTCCGAAAACTAGTAACAACCAATTGTATGTATGTCCATTAGCGCCGAATGTATGATTTAGTTGGATACTACAAATAACATATGTTGTACTTATTTACAAAAATAAGTACAACTATTGTAATTAATTACCTACCATATTTACAACCTACAAAAAAAAACAGATGGTTACACTTTCTATACAACGTAATACAAGTAATTTTAAAATAAATCAGATATAATTATGACTTATGATGACATAATGGGCCGATTGACTTGATGTGTCTATGGGCCAAATTCATACTCAGCATTTAAAAATAAGTAACTTTCAAGTGGTACAATTTGATCTCTATTGTATTAATCGAAACGGGCATCTGAGTGTTACTTATATTTAAGTGAGGATTATGAATTCCGTCTATAACAATTTGTTTTTCCATGTCCCGTTAAAGCGTTAAGCCTGCGTTGTATCTAAGTAAGTAATTAAGGCGTAAAACAATCTTTTGATTGGGAGCAAATTCCCCAGTGTCGATTGATCGAATCTGAAATTCTCTTATGTTCATAGGAATATACATATGCTGAATATGTGATTATAAACCAAAAGAGGCTAAGTTTCTTGACATAAGGTTATTATATTTTAGGGAAGTGATTACTAGGTCTAAGTAGAAGACTGTAATAACAAAAAAAAAAAATCAAACGAAACTTGCAAAAATTATTTTCAAAAAAAGGACCTCACCAAATTATCTTGGAAACAGCTTGCAAAGTATTTACAAAATCTTTTGTTCATAGTCACCAAGTAAATACAAAGACTTTACCTGTGATTTTTTCGAAATTTTGAGATCTGTAAAAGTTGTGGTAATTTTAATTTTTACTTCAACCCAGAATTTTGTATTTGAAATTTTAAAATAGCTGTATCTTTAAGCAAAATGAAAATCATAAATATTTTGCAAGGCGTTTTTCTTTTGCTATTTAAAGCTATTATAAGTGCATTTAAGCGCAAGTTTTTTTTGCTATTATGGCCTTCTACTTAGGTTTAGTCAATAATCATCCCCTAAAACATAATGTGGGTCCTATGTTTTCTTTTATGGCGGCACTTCACTTGGCGTAGCGTATTCGTATATTTGTTGAATTTGCCCAAAAACGGCGATGTGTAGAGAAGCTATTCGCTATATTTGCTTTATTTGTACAAATAACGCGAATAGCGCTAACAGCAAATACGCGTTTCCGTCCACTTGTCGGTTTTCAATCCCACATCAAAGAAGTCAAATAAGGCGAATATCTGCGGTAACCGTCCACACTTGGTTTCACCAGCGCCGTGTTCGTCAAGGTCTTTTAGTAACTTTGTACTTATCTAGATTTAACATGTATTGGTAATAAGAAGCATTCATGTAATAAGCTGCTGTCGCTGTCAACACGTCAGTGTTACTGTATTCACTGGTTCTGAATATTCGAACATATTTGGCATATTTGAGTATTTTGATATACATGTATGTGTGGATGGCATGTTTGGAATATTTGCGAATACATCAAATGTTTGTACAAATACAGCGATACTCAAACACAAATACGCTACGCCAAGTGAAGTGCCACCATTATAGATACAACTTACGAGAATCTCAAATTCCACCAGCCGCTACTGGTATACAGGGTGTCTATCAATCGTCGGATTCGGTTAGTAGGCATGGATAGAGTATAAAATTCTGAGTCGAAGAGTCCTTTATCATTTTTCGATTTGGGCAATAGTTTCCGTGGAATCGACTTATGAAGATTGACCAATCAGGGCGCGGCTACAGCGGGCATGCTCCGCCCCCTTCGGTACGCGCTACTACAATTTATTTATTAAAATAGCTTTATCTTAATGCAGCATGACATCGGGTCAACGACAATGTCGACCAGATAATGGCCAGGTGGCCGATGACGCTATCCAGGTGCACCAGGACACTGGTGCACGCTATCCTGGTGCACCAGGACACTGGTGCACCTGGATAGCGGGGCTACAAGGAATTTTTCGATGAAAATGATCAATCTGAGTTCACACAGTATGCCGATGGCTAGGTTGCTGTAGAAAAGGTTGCACATGACCTGGTGCACCTGAACAGCGTCATCGGCGACCTGGACCCCATCCGCTCCATTTCTACAGCTACCTGCCATTGGCATACTGTGTGAGCTCAGATTGAACATTTCTATCGAAAAATTCCTGTAGCGCATGTCCTGGTGCACCTGGAGAGCGTCATCGGCGACCTGGTCATTACCTGCTCGACATTGTCGTTGACCCAATGTCCTGCTGCATTAAGATAAAGCTATTTTAATAAAAAATTGCCATTGCGCGTACCGAAGGGGGCGGAGCATGCTCGCTGTAGCCGCGCCCGGATTGGCCAATCTTCATAAATCGATTCCGCGAAAACTATTGTGCAAATCGTAAAAATGATAAAGGAATTTTCGACTCAGAATTTTATACTCTATCCACTCCTACTAACCGAATCCGACGCTTGATAGACACCCTGTATATATACATATTTGTATAATTGCTGGGCTAGTTTCTCTACCTTACATAGAATAATTCAGTTAAACCTTTACTCAATTTAATGCATGTTATAAAGGGAGCTTCGTGACTGCTGGTGATTTCATTCTGATCCCCATTCTACCATAATATTGTGGGCTGGATTGGTTAGTACGTAGTATATACTGCACTAAACATCAAAATAATGGATCATGTGGTATGTAATAAATCAAATAATGGAAATGTTGTTTAATGGAAATGTTTAATAATAGGCGCCGTAGAATTGTTCCAGTGAAATTAATAACGACAAATATTGATCCATGTGTTCGAGCAATGAGCAGTGCTCGCTAGATTACGAAACTTAACCTCTTGCAAGGTATGCTTCTCCGCCTATGGGGAGAATACCACGTCTCCCTTACGTCATCATCACATGCCCGCGCAAGTCCAAGGACACAAAAATACATCTCGTCTCCTTGTCATTTTCTCATTCAGGAATTAAATTGAGTTGGTTAGGTTTTCTTGCCCGTTCGCAGCTTCGGTAATTTTTCAGATTTGTGTGTAGTTAGGCCTGTTATTTTGTTTTATTCACTTTTATTATGTCTTTAAGTGAGTTTTTCAATTTATTTAATTTTATAGTTTCAGAATCCATAAGATCTGACATTTTTAATAACGGAATTTTTTTTGCAAATTGTGATGTAATATGTAATACTCTGAACTAAGTTATGTTGCGTGATTTTATTAATTGGTAATAAAGTGTTCATGGAATAAACTTGAAACCTTTTTAGCCACAATGAGTGAAAGAAGCATTTATTATGAGGAGGAATCTCAGTCTGACAGGTTAGCAAGGAAGTCTAAGGAAACTCCATTTTTCCCAATTGGTAAGTTTAATCAATATTTACAGTATAATTTTTAATTTTTCATCTAATTTGTCATACCTACCTACTCAGAAAAAACTATGTGCCTATGAGTTTGAGTAAGTACATGTAGGTATATCTTAGTCCTTGATGTTCAACAAAGTGTTCTTGCATATCTTTACTCATTGCTACTTTAATTATTATTCAATTCAATAATTTTTGACTAATGATTAAAATAAAAAGATAACTAGATCAGAATCTAATCCACAATACGTGCTAGTAGACAAACAGTTAACTCAATTGATTACACAGGTCTACAAAAAAAAGTTCTGTCTACGATCAGACCCATCATTTCCTATGTATTTTGATGCACTGAAACCAAATTTGGCAAAAAAAATTTTACGCATCAATTTTTCTCCACCTCCATATAACCCCCATAAACTCTTAATAGGGGAAATTAAAAAAAAATATATTTTGGTTTTTTGGGTCGCTGATCACGAATCTGAAGTCAAGAATAAATTTCGACTTAATGACAGCTGTCAACAAGCTGTCAAATTTCACTAAAAAAGTAAAAAGTTGATATTAAATGCGTATTATTAAAATTTTTTTCAAATTATTAAATTACTTCAGAAACGTAATCAGCAACCCAAAAACTTAATAATATGCATTTAATATCAACTTTTTACTTTTTAGTGAAATTTGACAGCTTGTTGACAGCTGTCATTAAGTTGAAATTTATTCTTGACTTCAGATTCGTGATCAGCGACCCAAAAAACCAAAATAATTTTTTTTTTTAATTTCCTCAATAAGAGTCTATGGGGGTTATATGGGGGGTGGAGAGAAAAATTGATGCGGTAGAATTTTTTTTTTTGCCAAATTTGGTTTCAGTGCATCAAAATACGTAGGATATGATGGGTCTGATCGCAAAACAGAACTTTTTTTTGTAGACCTGTGTTATCTATGTCATACGTTTATTTGTTAAATCAAAATTAACTTATTAAAAGTTTAACCTTCGTTTTATAATGACCCAGTTCATGCAGTAAACATAATTTTTAGTAATAATTTTAAAAATAAGGATTTGCTGCATGAACTGGGTCATTATAAAACGAAGGTTTAACTTTTATGCTTATTACTATTCTTATTCTTATTACTAAAAAATTCTGCATGAACCCACCATAAGAGAGCACAGGATATTAAACACAAATAATTTATAACAGAAAGCTTTAACTCTATATGTATTATATACAAAGTTACAATAATATTATTAAACATCTACAACAACATAAAAATATTTATTGAAAACATGTACCTAAAACAGGTCAAAAAAGTATTCAGTACACTTAAGTGTTAATAATCAAAAATAATATAAAACCTAAATAGTAATGGGTATGGTATCCTTTTTGACGAATGACTTCTTGCAGCCGTTTGGGCATTGACTCTACTAACTTTTGAGTAAAATCAGAAGAAATATTTTCCCACTCTTTTAATAAAACTTCTTTTAAGCGATTTCTGTTAGAAATTTCATGTTTCCAAATTCTTCTTCCTAACTCAGCCCAGACATTCTCGATGGGGTTGAGGTCTGGAGATTGCGGTGGAGTTGATAATACATGGGGAACATTGTATAATAAATACTCTTTAACTATCCGGGCTGTATGTTTGGGATCGTTATCATGTTGAAAATAAAATATATCAGCGATTCCCAATTTATGAGCACTAACCTGGACATTTTGTTTTAAAATATCCAAGTACATGAAACGATCCATTATGTCCTCTATAGTATGTAGTTGACCTACCCCATTCGCCGCCATACATCCCCAAACCATTAAAGAACCGCCTCCATGTTTGACAGTAGGTGACAGATTTTCCTTATTAATCTCTGTTCCAGGTCGTGACCATACCCGTTTGTTACCATCTGCCCCAAAAGTTCTGCTTCCAGAACTGTACTGGCTTTGTAACATACTGTGTTGCGAATTCTAAACGTTTTCGTCTGTTTGGTGCATTTATAAATGGTTTCTTTCTTGCCCTCCTGCCATGGTAGTTGTGTTTGTGAAGAACATTTCTAACAGGTTGTGGGTTAACTGTAATTCCCATGTTTTCCTGGAGCTCTGTGGCAATTTGTGGAGCACTAGTGCTCGGCAGTGATTTTATTTTACGGATAATATAGTGTTCATTTCTAGCACTTAACTTTCTGGGCTGTCCCTGACGCGGTTTATTAATTAATTGGTTGGTTTCCTTATATCTCTTAACTACATACTGTATTGTTGATCGGGCCTTTCTCACAGTATCTGCTATATTTTGCAACGATTTGCCCTGGTTATGTAGAGAGATTATAAGTTTTCGCCTCCGCGAGAGTAGTTTCTGTCTGTTTCGGGCCCATATTCGCAGCTCATATAGCAACACTGCGTGTGAATCACATGGGATATGTTATTCATGTTATCCATGTACGTTCACGCATGCTCCATTAGGGGTGACTTACTTACGCTGCTCAAGAAACCACAAATACATATCAGTGTACGAATACTTTTTTGGCCTGTTTTAGGTATATGTTTTCAATAAATATTTCTATGTTGTTGTAGATGTGCAATAATATTATTGTAACTTTGTATATAACACATATAGAGTTAAAGCTTTCTGTTATAAATTATTTGTGTTTAATATCCTGTGCTCTCTTAATACAAACATTATATATTTCTTACTAACCTTCCTGTACGAAGACTTTTTGAGTAAGTGTATGTAACCAGTTCGGGAAACACATCATTTTGTTTAACGACGTAAAAATACATGAGAAACAAAATTGCATTTCCTAACATATTTCATACAAGATCTTTTTTCTAATTTAGACAAAAATATGTATTCTAAATGAATAACTTTATTACTTCTTGCAAGAAGACTAGAACTAAGGAGACCGAACTCGCTCGGTATCATCGGCTCATGTCTGTCCGCCTCCAGAAGGCGCTGTAAGCTGCCACCAAGAAGAACCAAGAACCACTCCTTACAGCAGTGGTGTACTCGACGTCACGTGATGCTGATAAATATGTAATATGTCATTCCATACAATTATATACTAACAGCTGGTGTATAAAATAAATAGACTAAAGGCCGGTTTACAGTTCGCAATTTTTATTGCCGGCAATTGCAGCAATTTTTATTGCGCGCACGCGTATTTCCGTCTGTTTGGACAATTTCTTAACAAATGAACATAAATACGCGTGCGCGCAATATAAATTGCTGCAATTTTTCTTGCCGGCAATAAAATTTACGAACTGTAAAGCGGCCTTAAGTATGTAAACTATAAAACTTAATAACTGTCAGCTATCACAGTATGCTTACATGCAGTTTGGCTTTAATAAAAATACAATTCGAATGTTAAATAAATATGGTTCGAAAGTGTTCCAAAGCGTAAGATTAATCTGACATTATTTCAAATTATTGTTGCATGTATGAAAGAATATTTTCTTTTGTTGTATTGTTAACGCTGTAGCACGTAACATGAAAATTTTGAGTACATTTTCATAATGATAATTACGAAAATTTGTAATTGCAAAGATAACAAATTAACGAAAAATATTGAGCGTCTGCCATATGTATTCGCACGGACATTCACACGGACTCTAACCTCTAACGCACACAGATTAGTACGGAACCATGGTATACGTATATATATCTATTTGTATACCGTGGTACACAACTGCTTACAGCGCCTCTGGAGGCGGACATATTCGAGCCCGTCACGTTATACAGCAAAAAGCCGCAGCTCTGTCTCCTTAGTTCTAGTCTTCTTGAGTTCTTGTAATTGTGTAATTAGCAGACAGTTGGCATGTCTAGATTGTTCAAGAAATTGTCAGGTTGAAGTTTCATATGTACAAAAGTGTCAATGAAAAATGTATACATATTTCATTAGTTATTAGTTAGGAAATGTTTTACAGTACTAAAATATACCGCTATATTTACGAAATGTAACCCATTTCAAAACCTTTGTCAGTGTTGAAATGTCACTTTATATCAAAATTAGAAAATTTTTTTTTATAAAACAATGAACAGACTATTTTCTGATAGTAAATTAAATCTGTATTCCTAATGAAATAGTAATTACCAGTGAAATATCGGGAATTACCATTGTCATCATGGTTTACTTAGATAAGGAAAGGCCAAAGTTTGTGATAAATTAACTGGGTAAAAACAATAAAGTGCAAAGTTGTACGTATTTTTCCTAAGTGGTAAAAATATTGAACATTGTGTTTTGATTAATATGTTTTTAATACTTATGCCCAGTGGCGGGTGGTCGAATTTGAAATTCTTGTATTTTCGTAAGGAAGTATAGGACCCACAGATTTTAGGGGTTATTACATTACTAAACTCAAGTTTGCAAAAAAAATCTGTGTTGAAAAAGAAACAGAATCTAAATGCACGCGAGAGCAGCAGGAAACAATATAGTGGAATCTTATTGGTTGGTAAAACCAGGAGGGACTGTTAAAACTACCATAGCATACCACTGGTATGTACTAATAAACGCGGTGTTCTGAACGGGAAAATCATAACATCCCACCCAAATGCAACTCGTTACCTATCGTATCGTATCATTTCTTTGATGTCTCGGTAAAAAACCGACAAGTGGGCGATCGGGCCTGTTGCGTTTCTTTGTCTCATATTTTGATACATAACTGTGCAACATTTCCTCGTATCCACTGATATGGAACAGTGATACGATATGCTGATACACAAAAAATGGATACGGATATAAGAAATTATGACTTATGTCAAATTTAATAAGAAATGAATGCATATAGAAGTGTTACTATGATGATGGAATGGTATACGTACAGTGGTGCAAGAAAGTAAATAAATAAAGGAATACATGTATTTCAGAAACGGTTTTGAATTCCAAATGATTTACTGCTATAAAAATGCTCAGAAAGATCCTCTATTCAATTTTGTCACAAAATTAAATTACATAAATTAATAAAATTGTAATTTTTTAGTACCGAAGTTATTTGTTGGTTTTATTTTTGTATATTTGTGTAGCTTATTGTGTACAGCAATTGATCTGCTTTACAAATAGACCCAGATTTTTTCAGTTACCGGCATTTTCAGGAACCGTTTCTGTAATAAAATGTCTAAATACTTTCTTGCGCCACTGTATGTCCAAAATATTATAACATTTTTAATGAACCTCTATAGTTACATCTCAGGATCAGAAATTCAGTGCAATTTCTGTAATCCGAACTAATGATTGCAATAGCCTTGATTTCGGATTACTGAAAAATTGAATTAGCAGAAATTTAAAAAACATACAATGCATGCATATTCCAATTGTTTTAATTGAAAAGTAGTTGGAAAACATATTTAGGCGACTAAATAAAAAATATGTGCGTATTAAAAAAAAATGATATATGAAAAAAGAAGTTAAAATCTGTTATGTTACAAATAAAAGGATTAATCGTTTTCTCAAATAAAAAATATATAGGAAAACGGTTCTGGTTAGCTAGATTTTCAGATAACCGCAACTTGGGTTACGTACACTACATATATGTGTGTTTCCTGTCATGATAAAGTTACTTAAGGTTCAGTATGATGATGTTAAAGGATATGAGATCACCTGGTTTTGAAATTACATACCTCACTGATTTTTTTTATCTCAACATGTTTATTAATTTTAATACATCCTAAAAATCATACACAATTGTAAATAACATTGTTTTGTATGGTTATTCATTATACATAAATAAATAATTCATTTATGTTCCTTTGCGTTATTATCTAAAATAACTACTTTCTCTAAAAATGTGTAGTTATATTTAAACTCACGTAGCCTTTTGGCCGAACACAGCCTGAGTTAAATATACAAGCCCAGGCCAGTAATAGTTCGGGCCGCCTAACATTTTCAGCTAGACATTATCAAATTATGAAATCTGTATTAATTGTGAAAAAATTTCATAGAAATGCTTTTTTAAAGCTTTTAATTTGAGCGAGAAAAAATATTCCACATGTCGAATGATCATCCTTTGAATGGTCATCAATGATAGACAAGCACAAATCCTTACTAAGAGATTCACCACAAGGTATTTTGTTTGCAAACTGAAAAATAACATGCAATATTTGTTTATTTATTCAGTATGTGTTTCATTTTAACTCGACATATCAGTTTCATGGCAATTATTACGTCTCTAAGGCGCATTCCGTTTCTGCCAATTTTAGTGGTCAAATTATTACAACTCCTCACTACTGTATCGCATTTTTTTTATTATATATATATTTTTCAATACAATATGTATACTGAAGAGAGTTTTCAGTTTCTGTAAGATGAAAGTACAGTGGAGCATCGATTATCCGAACGACTGGTTAACCGAACCTCAAAATCCATCGATCAAAAATCAAAATCCCCTCTTCTACTCCACGAGTGGCCTATGTGACCAACGTCACGTCGTCAGTGCGGGCGTTGTGCAGTGGTTGTTTTCCTTTCTTTTTTGGTACACATTGAAGTGTAAAATAAATTTGTGTGTTGCATTAATGTTTGTTTGTTTGTTTAGTTTATTTAATTATCTATGCACATGCATATTATGTACCTACACCCCAAATAGGTTTTTTTTTTAAATTATTGGTTATCCGAAATATCGGTTATCTAAACCACCCTGGTTCCCAATTAGTTCGGATAATTGATGCTCCACTGTATATTTTAATAAAGTTAAGACGATTTTATCGATATTTTTCGTAATTGTTTGAGACTCCATAATTTGATAAGATGTAGTTGAAATGTTTGGTGGCCGAACTATTATGAGCCTGGGCTTGTAGCTTATGTTCTAATACAGTATTAGTAAAATACGTCAACAGTTATGAAGATTGATTGTGACAAAATATTTTCATTATATAAAATATTTTCATAGCTCTAAATTTCGTCTTTTTACAAATCTATCACAAACTCTGTTACATATTTTTGCACATAGATCCTACAAAAACACGAATGAATTTTCGTATAATGTACTTGAGAACTCTTCTTTCATCCAGTGCTTTATTATATTACCCATGAACTTGCCGTCGATAAGTTAAACAGGAAACTTGGCTTAATAATCCTAGGCATTTTAATGTTTGTCTATTTGAGACAATAGCAATGAATGTGACCTAGAAGCTACTTACAGACATGCAGTATACTATAATCATAGAGTTATTTTATACTGCATATATGTATGTATTGTAATGAAATGGTTTTGTTTTAGATCTCATAGATTCAGTCACATGCAAAGTGAATTTTAATTTCAACACTAAATTCTACCGTAAGTTCTCTCTCTGTTTAAAAGGACTTCAGAAGAACACATAAGAAGACAATTTTGACATTTGTTTTTTTTTGTTTGTTAATTTTGTGAGAATATGAAATTTTATGTATTTGTTGTCCACTGATTAAAATTTTTTCAGTGACCCGTAAAGGAATTCTAGGTATTGCATTTGCTGAGCATGTTCCATTAATACAATGTTTCAAATAATCATCTTCTCAAGATGACCTATTTTTGTAAGTTTTTTTTATTCAGAAATTGAACTTTGCAATATTTTCTAGTTGTTACCTGGTGGAACGACTCACAGGACATTCTTAAGTCATGAGTTGAGAAACTTGCTGAATGAAATGCATAGAGCACTTTGGCAAGGCAGTAATTTATGGTAATTTCTTTAGTTTATAGAAATATACTCTGACAGACACTGACAGAAGTTGTACAGGAAGGAACTGACTGTAATTAAGTTGTTTCTTATTAGTAGGTATTAACGCGACTAAGTATAAAACTTTATTTATCTGTTCTTTGTGAAGTATACAGTGGGGGTGGAAAGTAAATTGACACTATATATTTTATAAAAACATACAATCCCACATATAATAAATTGTTATATAAAGGCTCTCCTTGTTTCTGCCAAACCATAGGACCTCAATGTGACTGAGTTACTAGAGTCACATGGATGTTAAATGGTTTTGTCAAAACAATGAGAACCGTTTTTTCCGCCAATTGTCAAAACGATAGTCAAACATGAAAGTGGGTCGATTCTTGTATGGGTATGTCTCGGGACATCTAAAGTTATAAAGTGAATCGTTGTTGATGGAATACTGATAGAGCAAGGTTATGGCAATATTCTAAGAGATAACCTGCAACAATTTGTGCAGAAAATTGGCTTAGAGTCATTTATATTTCAACAAGATCTAAGAAACATTGGGAAAAATTGGGGTCATTAAGATTTAAGAAAATCTAAGCTAGTCTTCACTGCTACCTTGAAGCGTATGTGGGAAGGCATTGATCAGCTGTCCCTTCCTTGAAATAACGTTTTCTTTATATGTGAGATTGCTTATATTTGTAAAATCTCTAGTGTCAACTTACTTAAGCTCCGATTGTATATAAATACATATATTTTTTTTCACAAATTGTATTCACACCAATTATTAGGTGTAAAATTTAATTTATTATACTATAAATTTAAGATTCTTTACCTTATAAAAAAAATGAGAATAGATTTATTTATGTATCTTAGTGGTCTTACGGCATAGTATATTTCCATATACTATGTGGCCCATTAAGAAAATGAACACTTCTGTAACTCTTGATTTATTGTCCAATTTTTGATATTTCGGTATCAAAACATGGGACATAAAAAACACATTTTTGAATAAGATGACTGATTTTTTTTTAATATTTCGTAAGGGGTTGAAAATTGACACAAAGCTTTATGGATTTCTTTAGCAGAAAAATAATGACACCACTGTCTTCGGCATCCTTCAAAACTAATGTATTATTTTTTGTTGAAAAGTAAAATTTGACATTTTTTTTCTATCGTCATTCAAATTGGGTAATAAATAAAAAATACAGGGGTGTTCTGGTTCCTAATGGACTGCATTATAATTATGTTTATGAAATATGTAGAAAATTATTTATCAGTATAATAAACTAAAACAATAAATTTTCAGCCATCGGTCTTTGCACTGCTGCAGTAGGTTATGGAGCATATGCATATAAAAACAGAGGCAAGATGAGCACCAGCGTGTATCTAATGCATCTTCGAGTGGGCGCACAAGGTGCAGCGGTAGGTTCTTTAACATTAGGGCTGCTGTATACTATGATTAACCAGTACTTAATAAAGAAGAAGGAATGAAAGAACCCGAGTGCATAGTTTATTAGGAATGTATTGTGTAGTACATAAGGCACACATAATTTATTTATCTTTGACAGACAAAAAATTGCAGAATAGGCTCGCAAAATACTCTTAAGTATTTTAAAGTTCATTTGATTCGAACAGGCACAGATGCTGTGAAATTTTAACATCTTTATTTGTTAATTAATGTTTAGTTATAGTAGTTTGTATTCTAAATAATTATACCATGCTTGTGATAATATTTATTGTAATATACTCTTTGTTGTCATTTGTCTGAATAATTTAAATAAATGTATATTTTGTTACACTTTTGTTTAATGTCATTGATTGTCCTGTATGTGATTGTCCTGAATGTGTACATTATGCAATTTCTTGCATGACAGTGAATTAAATAGTGTGCAATGCAAGAAGTTGTATAGTGTAAATTTGCCTGACATTCTTTCTATGACAACATAGTCGCCTAAATTGTTGAGGATAGGTTAAAACACTGAGGATAGGTTAAAGCTTGAGGATGATCTTGTTAGTAGGTTAAATTAGGCCTAAATTTTAATTACAAAAGTGTATACTTTGACTGCCATATCCTCTTTCGACCAACAACTGTTTCCGAGAGATGCTATTCTCAATTTTTCAAATTGCCAGTCCCTTATTTTTACTGTTGATTTTGGTAAATCTAGTATAATTATATGACTATAAAATTTTACCACCTTGCATCGTATACAAATTTTATTAATACCAAAAATTAAATGTAACATTAAAAATAATATGCAAGATCATGCCAACTGGTTCTCAAATTACCAACCACTGACTTCTTGATAATAGGCAAGTCTATCTACAAATTCGCTGAGTGATACGTTGTGACCAACTTCTTTCCTAATTTGTCTAAATTTACACTATATTCTATTATTTAAATTCACTTAATTTTATAGCCTGCTGGTACAGATTTTTTTCCTCTAAATATTACCAAAGAAAATAGTTTAGAATCAAAATGGGGGATTGTCATCATCTGAAAAAACTGAAGATGACATCATCTGTTGAAATCAGTTAACGACTGAAAAGTGATATGGCAATCAAAATATGCATTTTTGTAATTAAAATTTGTTCAGTTTCAGTTTTTCTGGGAAAGTTGCTTGTGTCGGTTTTATTGAATTGTGCAGTACTTTTGCCGCGCTCTGTATCCCTTTGTTTGAAGAGGTGTTCCGCACCAAACTTGACTTATTCGCAAAAAAAAAAGAAATCATGGAGGTTTAGATCTAGATGTTTTTTTTTTTGGAATATCTACATAATATTCTTCAATAAAATTCTGATAAAAAACAAAACGGACTAAGTAAGTGGTTTTATATATTAGTTTGCATAGTGATGTGCATTTTCTTTTTTACAAACTTCCATACATGTAAACTGTTGAAATTGATTATTCCATCTATATAAACCTATTGCATTCAACATCGCACCTTTTTTAATCTTATTGTTTACCTAGATATTATATAATATTATTATAACGGGTTGGCGCATGTTTACTTAGGTATAGCAAATATTATTAGCTAAAAAGATTCTCCATGGAAAGGAAGGCAGTGTGGAATGGGTCACACAGATGGTCCACTGCCGACTGCTTGAACACGGATTGGGAATTCCACGGCAGCCAGACACAGGGTTAGTGGGTGTGACATAGAGGTAGTGACACAGATGGGGCTTTAAGTGCGGAGCATATGCATAGAAATGTTTTGTCATATAATGAAGTTTTATTATATTACGTTTCTTTAAAAGGCCCCACCTATGCCTAGTTTTTGCCTATCGTACAAAATATTATTTTTCTAAATTAATACATTTTTTTTGTTGTGTCTTTTTCAAAATTTCGAATGTGCCAAAGTTATGGAAATTTGAATTTTCATTTCATACCAGCATTTCCAGTTTTTGTAATAGCTGCAACTCTGTAACTTAAGAAAAATTAATATCTTGTAAAACCTATAAGCAGAAAAAGATTTTATGCTTATAGTTTGGTTATGCTTATATGGTAATGGTGATTATTAAAAAGAAAATCTCAAATATTTTGCAAGCCTTTCCGGATTTTCTAGAGGTGCACCAGGTCTTTGAAAAGGTTTCCTTTACAGTTTTTTTTGTCATTCTAACTTTCTATTTGAAATACGAAAATACGAGAATTTCAAATTCCACCGGCTGGTGGTCAAACCAGTAATGCCTGCTGAATCAAATACACAAATATTTCAAATTTTACTTTTTTCAAATATCCGATATCAAAGTGTAATAAATTTCGAAACAATTAAACTCTTTCGACCTTTGACAATAACAAGTGTTTATTTATAAACGTCAAAATGGAATATAATATAGTTATTTGTTTTTTCATAGCAATCTTGAGCCCAATATTTCCAATTATCAAAGTTAAAATTTAAATAATCCACAAACTTTCCAACGAAATGTCAATTAAACACATTTTTGAAATCAGTGGGACGATTGTTTACAGAAAAGCAAAAAATATACAGGGCGTTCCATTTAAAAAAAAATTATATTTGTTTCGTTTTGCGACTTTTCAATGTTCAATTGTTAATTTTGACAATTTTAAAAGATAATAGAAAAAATGTATTGCATTTATAGAGAAAACTATTATGCAAGAAGTTTACTTCTATTTCGCGTAATAAACCTTGTAGGTAGGTAGGTAGCAAAATATAAACAACCCTATACGGCTGGGGGTAGTCCATATCTGAGATTTTAATAAAAAATATTTGCTTCATACCAAACGTGAATTCATTTAACACGAATTTCTTAAAATTTTGGGGGAATATGAAATTTGTCATTCTAAAGCCATTTTTATAAACTCATTCATAACTCAAAAAAATTCATAACTTAGCAACTCAAGGTCTTAGGTCTTGAAGAACTGACCACTTGACCACCCTGACTTCCACCATCTGTATGATTTTGAATTATTATTGACACAACAACCCATATACATAAAATTTGGTATGTACGAAGTTTTTTTTTTACTTCTGATCCTCTTAGGAACATTATCAAATACACATTTTCTTCTCAATACTAAGTATATTTTTTATGTTTAAACTATGGTTAAAGCTGTTTTTCAGTGACAAAATATATTTATCGTCATTTCAAAGCGTACACATTTTACTTGATTGCTGAAATGGATTTCTCTCCTTCCATAAATGTTATTGGACATGGGAGATACATATATGTTGATTGTTACTCCATATCACTGAAAAGTTTTAAACCATTCTCACCAGACCATTTTAAAACACTTTAAAACGTTTCGTCAGCAGTCACGTTTTTTTCCTCAAATGATAGAAATTGGATATGAAAAAGTTTTAAAACATTTCGTCGTTGAAAAACGGCTTTATGTTAAGAAATGTTTCTTAGGAAGGGACATCAGTTAAGGAGAACTATAAATTGAAACCACAAGATTTTATCATTATTTTTCAATTTAATTTCCATAAAAGTGGTCTTACTCAAACACTTGATTGTAAAGGGAAAACATACATTACATATTAAACTGACGTAAGCAAAATTTTATAATTCTTTATATACATTTTAAAAGGTTAACATTGTGAACTTATCAATATAAAATAAATAAAAAAACATGACTTTTAAATGTACAGATGGCACTATAAAACTTAATATATATATAATTATGATCCAGGTGCCAGCAAAATAATATGAAAATGTATCTAATATAGTACACAAATGGTGTTAGGTAACAAAAAAAATATATATGAGCAAATCTGACCTACGGATTAAAAACACTATATATATTGCACCAAAACATTAAACTATTATTATATAAAGAATTGTACAAACACACAGTGTATAAATTATTTTATATTATTTATCGAAATGACATTTGACTACCTACATAATAAGGAATTACAAAAATATGTTTTTATTATCACATATCATATGCAGACACTTTTTTTTATCAAACATACTTTTGTAATCCAAAAATTGCATTTATAATTGATATATTTTTTTGTCATTTACAACAAATGATATATGCAAGTAAACATTTAAATTATAAAAATGTAATAACCAATAATTTACATAAAAACCATCTTTACAATGGAGAATATTATACTTTCATAGGAAATTAATGGTATGAAAGGTATATGGCATCAACATTTATCTAAGATCTTAAAAAACACGTCAATTTATCAGTTTACCTTCAATAAGCTTATTTTCAGAGAGCCAAAATTGCTTAAAAGAAATAAAAACCGTATCTATATACTTAAAAAATCCTAAAACATATTAAATATACCAAGTGAATCTTCTGTCTCTTACACGTCTGTGGGGACTGATGGTTCAGTTCCAGTTCCATTGTGACAAGTGTATACAGTGTTGTGAAAATATAATTCACAACATTGTTATGGTTGTCTTGTTTAAATTCCAATACAAATTGGTGATAAAGGGAGTTTTTACTAGAACATATTTAAATGTTTTTCTCAAAAATACAATACTTGTTTTTTCACAAAGTGAATCTAATATTTCCTGGCTGTAACCATTCAAAATTTTGAGTTTATTTCTAATATATAACAAGACGCAAATTTTCCAAACATACGATACAAGTGTGTGAATACTGATGAAAAATATAAAATACAATCTGACTGGTTAAAGAAGTCTGGAGATGTAAGGGAATGGAATCAGTAGTGGCCTACATGCATCTTGTAAACAGAAGTTGACCACCTAAACTAGTCGCTAAAACGTCACTCACAGATGTACGATTTATATGCTGTACCTACATAATATAATGTAGGTCATATATTTGGGCAAAACTACGTTCACTCTTATATTATTAATATGTATAATTATTTCGTACTTTTTATGTGGGATATGAACTTACATATTTTCCCGCTGACTTCTTTGGCCAGTCGAACATTACCTCACTGAAATTAAAATTACTTAGTCCCCACAAATTCTGCTCAGTCATGTTGGAAGTTTTACTGAAACATATTCACTATTTTTTCCTTGTTGATAAGAGAAGCACAAATTATATAAGTACCTACTAAAGACCCGTAAGTTTTTGTATCAGATATCACGAGTATAAATAATGTGGTTCAGGTGTTTAATAATAAATAAAGTATATCACAATGTAGATTTTTGTAAAATAAAAATTACAAAAACAGATAAAACAAAAATGAGATTCAAAATAAAATTAACAAAATATAGCAACATTATTGTAGAATGTCTGTAAGAGACCAGATTCTAACAGAAACCATTACCATAAATAATTAATATATTTTTTTATATATGGTGTCATTATACAAAACATTAACTACACAGCAATAAAGATTTAATAAGACAGAGTGGAAGATTATCGGCATTTGTATTTTTTTAATATTGTTTTAATTTTCCAGATTTATTTATGCATTTTTTGACTATGAGTATTATGAACGTATCAGAACTACCTTTATGTCAAGCAGTAAAGTAGAATGTGCAAAATATTAATGCCGATATAATGTTGGGAAATATAATAAAATTACCACTTAGGCCCAAACTTTCATAACATTTTAAAGTCAATTCATAGGAATGACTTAGTAACCACTTTATTACAATTTAACTACAAATTCACTAAAAAAGGAGAACTATTCTAAACATGTAGTGGATAATTTGTTTTAAATTCGATAATGTCGCAGCAAATACATTAAAAAAGCCGTAATTTGATATTTTTTTCCAAATATTTTATTATTATTCGTTATGTATCGTTGAATTACAGCTTGTTATAAACTTTGTAATAATTTTGAGCGCCTTGGCAATGATTATCGTTTTTCGTTAGTTACATCGTTTGAATTAATGAAATACTGGAAAAGAATACCAAACTATTTTTATGTATGAAATGATTAAAAACGTGAAAATTAGATATAAGTACATAGTGACTACACATTATTTATTAAATATATATTAAGAGAGCTAAAAAACATGTCAATAGTAGTTGTATCTTAAACAGTCAAATGGAAGTAATATTTCCAAAAAGTTTTTTATATTACTCACATATACGGTAAATTTTAATTTCTATAAGTACCTTACCGCGCTTATTTGCTAGAACTGAAGGAAACTTTAAAATACAGACTTAGGATCTTTAATTAGATTTTTCACAATTAGTAAGAAAAATATATCATATATTTGAGTAATTTAAATGCTAGTAAAAATTCTTATTTTTAAAGCCTCGTGCGATACCCATCATAATAGATTTGTAAACTATTACGTTACCCTAAAATGAATTGATTTCAAACATCAAACAATCATAGATACTGCATTCATTTAACTAGATATTTATAAGTACTCTATAAGAGCTAATAATTAATAGACAAGAACACAGTTTTAACACAAGGTGGCAGGTAAAATTATAATCCAAACTATACTGCTTTACTTAATTGTAATATATAAGGCAGGAACATCTTGTTATATTTCAAGAAACTTAGTCATCTGTACATTAGTAAATAGTTATATAAAATTTTTAAAATTCTGATAAATCTAAAAGTTAGCCAATTCTCAACTATATTGTTGAGATTATAAAATTTCAAAATATTATATAAAAAACTACCAATGTAAATATGACTGTAATAACAGAAGCAATAATTTACAAATATAAAATAATTTTCGCACCGATAATAACCCCTAGTATTAAAACTTTTTTAAAAGTTCTGGTTGTAGTGTAAACAAAGTAAACTCTTATAATAAATTATGTTGTCTAAATTCATTTGGCTAAGTTACTTTTATATTCAATACAATTATCTTGGTGTGCTGCATATAAGCTGCCGTTTCAAAACGGTTGTTACAGTTGAATCCAACCTTTCACGGTGGCAAGCCTATATTGATACAAAGTTGAAGGCAATCTATATCAAACTTGATTCCATATAATGTGGCAATTAGAATATTAAAAATTTTAAAAACAGAATAAATTGATTAAATAACAAGATCAAGAAATTACAACCTGTTAATAACCAAAGATAATGTACAAACATTCCTGTTTTAACGGAATTTTAATATTTAGCAAAAAAAACATGTATTTATTTATGTATTTGCGATTAATATTTTCAGCATTATATGGAATAAAAAGGTTGGTAACATGTTAATAATAGTACAGTACGTGGTAGAGAAGTAGATTATACTCATGTAGAACATAATAAATCAATATAAAAATGAAAAACATGAGAATCACACACCACCACAAATAGATTTCACAGTAAACATAGTTTATATGGATTCTGGTTAACCGTTCCAGCAGATCTACCAGTACAACGCTGCTAAAACTGTTCTATTTATGTGAACTGAATCCAAATGCCGCTCCCCCATTTCCACCGCTACGATGAAAGTGGACATTCTGCCATTTGTTATCTCTTTTGTGCCACACCCGGCTCTCCTCTGACTGATGAGTGTGTGCTTGACCATGCCTTAAAATGAGTGAATAAAAATAAGTTTTATCTAAGACGTGTTTGTTAGCAAACTGTAGGAAAACGGTAATGATTTCTTAAATAACCATTTTCTATTAGTCCCAGATATCCTGAGAATATCCTAAGCTATGAATATACATTTTTGAATAATCGACTGTACAAAATACTGTAGGAAAATGGTAACGATTTCTTAAGTATCCTGAGAATATCCTAAGCTATGACTGTACATTTATGAATAATCGATTACTCATAGGATGCACCCTAGAAATTGGTTTTTACTTACTTTTATAACTGGGTCTCACTACCCTCATGTAAATTTATCGTGATCCTGTGACCACGATAAAAGTTTTAAAATTATCAGCATCTTATATTCAAAACAAATGCTCGCTTAGGTATAACTTATAAATGGAATTTAAATAGTACCAAAGTGGTACCTCTTTACAATTTTCAAATGGGCAGATTTCAGTAATACCAAATAAATTAGTTTTCAACAAGAACTCACACATACACATTATTATAATCATTTTCTAATCTCCAATATTTAATTCCACTTTAACGACTTTAACAACCTTGTGACGCCAATTTATTATACATATGTACATACCTACATATTATCGTAATTTGAAAGATTTCTAATACTTTCGTCAAACGACAATTTACCGCCAATTTGTAGAAATAGGGAACCAACAAAACAATACCACGCAATATCTTGAGATGAGAGTTATACGGTTACAAGTTACGATCTATACAAAAACATGCCTGGATTGAATAGGCCTTGTTTATCCTTGGTTTTGTTATAATAGTGCATTTGAAACGTTATCCTGTTCTCTTGCAACGGGACCGTGTACTACTGGGCATACGCGAGTCCCGGCGCGTTGTCGGGAATGGTCAGTGGCGTACGAATGCATGGGCAAGAAATACACGCGTATATAATTTACAAGGTGCTTAACATTAATTATCATAGAGTTGTATTCTGCTGCACATGCGTTATGGCGCACATTTCCGGACACTATTAATTAATACATACATCTTATTTGACATTTGTACAACTAACCTCACTTTTTACTTGCTATTATCTGAACTACTATGTTTGAGAATTACTAATCAGAACGTTCGACATTCTCTTGTCAATTATTTTGTGTCTTTGTTGTTTACTTGTTAGACGTGATGCGAGTAGTTACAGAGACTAATTGAAATTGTGTTGTGGAATTAACGAAAGATAGTTGTCCATTTTTCGAGTCGTACTTGTTGTAGTTATTATTTTCACAAATAAAACAGTGTCAACTACAAATCTGTTTTCTCGATTCTGTATGAAAGTTTTTACGCATACCAACAGAAAGCACAATTTGATGAAAATATTTGCACGATGCATTTGCATTTCCGGTTATACCGGAA
This sequence comes from Aromia moschata, assembly GCA_029963805.1. Classification (NCBI taxonomy): domain Eukaryota; kingdom Metazoa; phylum Arthropoda; class Insecta; order Coleoptera; family Cerambycidae; genus Aromia; species Aromia moschata. The sequence goes on along the minus strand of JAPWTK010000308.1, from coordinate 432,262 downwards.
GTCAGCATCAACTTCGTAATTTTAAATGGAATTGTGTTTTTTTTTATTGCAAGTATAGTTCGTAGGTAAATTTAAATAATACCCTATATCTATCTTTTACAGCTTTTGAGTTATTTAGGGTTTTTTGAAATTTTTGTCGTTAATACCATAACATTTGTAATCATCTGTACTTTCTCTAATATAAATTCCAGTAATTATACGGTGGACAGACCTCTAAAATTGTTGTATTTTAATGTGAATTAAGAAATACATTCATATGACGTGTTGTTTTATTGGTTTTTGAGGTAGAGGAATTCAAATTTCACATTAATACTTAAGCCTCACTTTTTTACTTCTCAATACCAATACAATAATTATGACCTACATATGTATTTGATAAATGTACCTAGGTCATAAGTCACATAGATCATAAAAGTCATATTGGCCAAGAAAAACAGTTTTTCATATGTGCATTCTATGATAGTAAATTGTGAACTTACTTGTCCATATACTGCGTCAGCCGTACGTAGGCTATACAAGCTGCATCTTCACCCAATAGGTGGACATGTGGATTTAGTATGGTTGTGTTTACAGCTTTACAATTCTTGCCCAAAACTGAAATGTAATGGTTTTACTATTTAGTGAACTGTAAATGATATTATTACACATACATAGAGTGTCACAACACAACACAATACAGACAGACACATATACAAAACTGTTACTCAAAATGTGACATATTAATACCTCTATTACAGAAAAAAGTGCATTTAAATATCACAAAATACTTACCATTATCAAAGTAAAATTTGTGGAAATCCATTCCTTCTACTAAATTTCCCATTGCTTCGGGTTCAAATGCAGTTAAATGTGGATCACATATTTTTCTGAAAGTAAAGAATATACATACATATAGCTTTGTCGATAAATTACCTATTTGAAAGAACAATATATATATAGTTATATAAATTTTACAAATCAATTGTAGCGACAAATTAATCGCATGCCGGTTATTTGAAAACTTGCATTTTCAAAAATTTTTCCATTAATAAAAAAAAAAATTAAAAAATACAATTAAATACGTTTTGTTTAAATCTCTGATTTTATAAAAAAAAAAATAACGATCCTTGTGCACAAACAATGTTTGTGCACACATTTGTTTCTGTATATTGAGGTGCATGTTCCAAGAAAGGACTATTAAACAAATCTTGAAAATCAAGTTTAGGTTTTGAGGATGACGTCATCCAAATGGTGTTTATTTCTCGCTATGCACTCGTCAAGTCTTCTCTAGAAAGTTGTCAAAAACACGCCGGAACATTTGTTTTCGTATGCCGGCGATTTTCTGCCTTACGGCCTCTTTAAGTTCATCCAATGTATGTGATTTGTTTACGTATACTCTCTATTTAAGGTATTTTCACAAGAAAAAATCACATGAACTGAGATCTGGGGAACTGGCGGTCCAAGTAATGTTATATAATAAAGACTAAATCGCGGAGATGAACAGGTTCGGACTAACGTGATCTGTCGGGTGCACAGAACTGAAGTCGTTATTCGAACAAGTCGTATTTCGGCATGTCAGTACTAAATAATGTCTTACTAACTTAACAAAACAACTTATTCATTATTATATTTTCACGTCGGTTATGTGTTTAGGGTAAAAATGACATTGATGCGCGTGATGAAACACCTATGCAGGTATATACACATTATACTACCTACAGTAGATGAAATGCTATAGCGCGGGTGTCCTCGACGGAGCGTGATTCTAAACTGGTTTTATTGCGATGTGATATTACGAATGATATGCCATTGCAAGCGCACAACGCTACCCATTTCGGGCTTCTCGTATGTCAGACGCGGACAGTCTATAGTTTGCTGTGTTGTGCGAGCCGTTATTGAATTTGCCTATTTTAAATTATTAATTACATGGTTTGTATAGACTATTTCACATACAATGCCATGTTCCCTCTGATGCGGTCCTGTTCCTGCTCCGCGACTCAGATTCATTAGTAATAAATGTGTTATTTCCTCATAATTATTAAAAACCATCATTTCTTTTTTGCCGCACATTGTACGTTACAATCATATGACCGATGAGAACGGATGAATCTTTAGCTTTGTGATGAAAGCGACTACAACGAACTGCCACTGTCCAAACTCGCTAGATTATAGAGACAAGCATGTCTATCGGTAATCGGTGGAATAACCACAACACTGACGAACAGTAGTTGCGATGGAAACCCCCCTGGGACTAAGACCTTTCCATGCCTATTTTTAAAGAAGGAAGCCAGGTAGGCAACATATTAAATCAAATTGCGATACATATGCCGCAGACTGATATGAAGGGAAATAAAGGTCTGGTATAACCATGTGTTCAATATAAAGATGCATGGGTATCTTGGAGACGGTGAGAGATACAAATTTGGTTAAATGAGAAAAAGTTTCGGCTTTATGTGATTATGTAAAAGGTCGTATCTTGAACAAAAGAATGTTATTGGCATGATTATAACAAAATAAACAAAACATTATTGTAGTACTTTGGAATAATCTTTAATATGGTATCATTAAATTCACTTTCAGACGTTCCGTATTTATGAGATCACCATCAACTTTCTTATAGAATAATTTGGTCTGATGAAACTACCTATGATTACGGGAAAACAACCAAAGCTGTTAGGCTTCAATAGAGTGGATTGGAATTTTTGGCACTGAATTTATTGGTCCATTTATTTACAATAATTCGTTAACATCAGTATGATATCGAAATTTACTTGAACCAGATCTTAGATAATTATATAGCTTAGATAAAGATACCTTAGACAATTTATCACTTACAGATATTCACAATTGTTGGTTTCAACAAGAAAGGGGTCTAGCACATAATTCAGGGATAATCGAGCGTATTACAAATTGATCTTCAGAAAAATGGATTGGTTTCCATTCGCCAGTATCCTAGCCGGCACGCTTTTTTCTTTAGGGATACATTAAAAACTTTGTCTAGCTTAACAGTTTTGAAAATGAGGAAGAGCTGCAGGGATGTGTCACTGTTTACTTGTGTCGTATTAATTCACCGTATTAATTCACAAATTCTAACCAGTGTTGTTTTACACTCTACTGTACGCAAACGTTAGCTTAATAATAAAATAATAAATTAATTATAGTTAAATAATAAAATAATTATAGTTTTAAAAGTAGGTATCATTTTTCTATATTCTCAATACATATTTAGTTAATTGGGTTAACTCATGTGTTATTCACATAATAATTTTAATTTCTGTTGACTTATTACCTTGTACAAGTACTAAACTATTTTTCAAAATAAAAAGTATAATTTGTTGTCTCAATTTTTTGCATATGTTTTTTATTAGAATTATCACCAACTTTTCCATTGATATTATTTGTTATTTCCATATTTATGACCATATATAGCAAAAACATATTTTAAGAATAATATGTAATACATACATGTTATCAGTTGCGTCCATAGTTGACAAAGGAACTTTTTGATGATATTGGACAAATATACAAGCACTAATTTTTGAAATGAAGAAGTCTCAATACGTTACATGGAAACATAAATATTAGTGACGACATTTGTCCCTCAAAAAATCCCGTTGCCAACATATGTACATGTTATGTTTAAGATATGTTAATTTGTTCTGAATTCATCCATATGATGAATTCATAAATAAAAAATATTTGATAAAAACAATAAAAAAAGTGCGCGTCCGTATTTAAAAAAAAATAAGTTGGTGATAGTCTCATGAATACGAAACGTCAGGAGTGAATGTAATGCTATCATATTAAAAGCTTATTAAAATACAAAGTGCTATAATAAAGTTTTGTTTAAGTATATCATAATGCTGATAATAACATCAATAGAAAATAAAAACGGTTTTTGAAAAATTTACTTTTTTTAAAATACTCTAAAAACAAAATGATATTTTGTGTGTGTTTTTTTTAAATATTTGTTGACATCTTTTAGATAATCACCTAAAGACCCAACTTTTCCAAATAAGTAAACTTTCAAACAACAAAAAACAAATCTTTAAAAACTAAAACAAATAGAAACACTTTCCAAATAAGAAAATTCCAAATAAGTAAATAAAAAAGTTAAAAGAGTTGATCGCTATATCTGTACACTCAACATCCACATTTCCGAACTCTCGTCACCTCGGGATAACCGAACTGCTGGCGCATGCGCAAAGGGTTTTCTGGCTCATTCTAGTACCTTTCTTTGTGTTTCGAGGTTTTTATGCAAATGTAATACATACATACATGTGTACATGTTAATAAAAGAACGTTTTTTTAAAGGAAAAAAAATGTCAGGTGCAAGGGAGAGAGTGATGCAGGTAATTGTTTTGTAATTCAAAGTAAATGTTTGTTTTATTGAACATTTTGTTGACGTAACCTATAATAATTTAAAACTGAAATGAAAGATGATGAGAAAATATGTATTTTTAAAAAAACCGTGATACAAAGCAATCATTATTGTACTGTTTATTTGCAGAGAAAAGAGCCTGCTAAGAGGCTAACCTTGGAGCAAAAGCTGGATCTGATAAATCACGCAAAAAATGGTGTTCAAAATGTTGATCTATCTAAGATGTACAATATTTGTAAATCGTCAGTGGCAGAAATTCTTGGGAAAAAAGAAATTTACTTGTCGGAAGTTGAAAAAAGACGAAAATTGAGTGGACGGATTGACACAAAAAAGTGCACCGGTACTTATGATACGCCATTTGAAATAAGTGTTTTCCACTGGTTTGTACAAAGAAGAACTCTTGTTGAACCTGTTTGTGCTGCTGAGGGGAGGGCGATTTCCTCTTTGCTGAATTCTGTGACAATCGAAATGTTTGATAACAATCGCATTATTGTGTTTACATTTTTTTCTCATTTCAAATTTCGCGGTTTTTTGTCGTCAACCAATCAGCGACAAGTTCGGTTGTGTGGAACTACAAGTTCGGAAATATCGCGAGAAAAAGTTCGGAAATATCGTGAGTTCGGAAATTTGGAGTTTGATTATGTGGATGTTGAGTGTACGCAATTTTAGGCGCTAAAAGCCATTGTATCGAGCCTCTTCTACAAATCCAACGCCTAGCAAAAAATTTCATTCAAGTGATCTCGAATAGGTTGAGCAAAGTGCGACGGCGTGCCGTCTTGCTGAAACCAGAAAGCAGTGTTTGATCATTCATGTTCATTTTCATTGGACGAGTTCTACGTGTACAGGAATTAACTCATATTGAAAATACTCTAAACAGCTTTCTCCTGTATGGGTTTTGTGAAAAAAAAGGCCCTAATACTATTAATACAATTTGTGTCTCACAATTTTCATTTAGAATTTTCTGTAAAATTTTCTAATGCAAAGTGGTTGTATGCAGTTGTTTTAAATAATACTAGATACGAGGTGTGTAAATTAAGTAATGAAACTTGTAACGTAGCGCCCAATATAGCAACACTGCGGAGACGGGACTCTCACTGAAAGGGCGGTAGGTTAACATGTAATGCATATTCAGTACAAGTTTCAACTTGGTAGAGTCATTCGTTTACTCTTTATGACTGTTTTCGTAAACATTTTTTTCTAGCGCGTTTTAAAAAATGGGACATTAATTTTGAGCAACGGTGTGCTATCAGGATTTGCTTCAGACTTGGACACAGCACAACGGATACTTTTGCAAAACTTCAACATGTCTACGGAGACAGTTTTTTTCAAGAGTCCAGGTTTTTCGATGGTTTAAGGCATTCTAAGAAGGAAGTCGATTAAAGATGAACTACGCACTGGAATGCCTCCAAGAACCGATGAAAATGTCGATATAATACGGGATCTTGTGCCTTCAGGTCGTCGGTTGACGACAAGAATGATCGGAGAAGAGTTAAATTTGAGTCACACCAATGTTCATCAGATTTTGAGTAACGAATTGGGGATGAGCAAAATCCGCGAAAAAAATGGTTACAAAAAACCTTTCGCAGGAACAAACGGACGTCAGGAGAGAAATGTGTCTTGACTTTTTCGAATCGATTGAAAATGCTCCCCATTTCAAGGAACGTGTCATTATTGGTGATGAGACTTGAGTGTTTGAAAACGATCAGGAAACCAAGCGTCAAAGCATGGAATGGAACACTTCAAGCTCTCCAAGACTCCAAAAAAGCGAGAATGAGCAAGTCGAAGATCAAACGCGTGTTGATTTGCTTTTTTGATAGCCGGGGAATTATCCACGAAAAGTTTGTGCCTCCAGGCCAAACAGTAAATCAACACTTTTACAGAGAGGTTCTTGAAAAACTTCAAAAAAGGTCATGCGTGTGAGACCAAACATTAAGAACAACTGGATGTTGCATCACGACAATGCGCCTTGTCACACAGCCATTTCAGTAAACGAGTTTTTGGCCAGTAAAAACATTCTTGTGGCTCCTCAGCCTCCTTATTCGCCTGACTTGAGTCCTTGTCTAACTTCCCGAGATTGAAAAATCACCTCAAGGGACGTCATTTTGGGACCATAGAAAACATTCAAACGGCTGTAACCGACCGGATGAATGATGTGTCTAATATGAGTTCCAGCGCTGCTATGAGGAATGGAAGAACCGTCTCTAGTGCTGTGTAGCTCCCCAAGGAAGTTATTTTGAAGGAGACAATACTGAATTATGAATTCTACTCGAATAAAGAAAATTAAAAAAATCAGTCTCATTACTTAATTTACACACCTTACATTTTTTTTTGCAGTATGAATGTGATTGGTCTAAATCATTTCAAAACTGAGATGCTGTGAAATTCCGGTGAATGTTTTATCTTTTTGCGATGCCGCCGAAAAGTTCAATTTGTTTTAACTTTTCAGCGGATTTTATTTTCTTTGTTTCAGCATATAACTCTCCTTTATTGTTATGTTACGACGCGCGCTTTTTTTAGCCTTTCCCTTGATTTATAAAATATTTTCAACCCTAAATAATCTCTAATTAGCAAAAAAGGAATGCAAAATTCATTTAGTTAAGGGATAATCTGAAAAGTTATTAGATAAATTGCAGACAAAAAAAGTAAAATCCGCTTTTAATAAGGAAGACCCATTTTATGCATTTTGAAAATGTAATGGTCATGTGTAAAATTTCTCTTTTCACTTGTCGCCCTTATGAGGACTAGGCTTAAGCTCGCGGCAAACCCCGAAGAGCAAAACAAATACCTACGTAACTCAAAATTACGTAAGTTGAGGTATTACGGTATTTCAATACCACTATCTTTTTTGTATGAGAAAAATATATTGTTAATAACTGAAAATTTCCCTAGTATTTACCTACGTAATGTAAAACTTTAATTAGTTTTACCGTTGTTGCGTATATAGACATCCAAAAAAAAAAACGTCATCAAAGTTGGCTGAGAAAAAAAGACGTATTTCTATCCTTAATCGAATTTATAACCTTATTTACTTGTCAAGACTGTCACATCATATGACAGCCATTGTTTATTATATAGTAAATTTAGACGGTCACTTAGTAAAAGTTTGACATAACCGAAAAGCTTAGACTGTCCGCTATTTCCATCTCTCTCGTTCATAGCCAGAGTTGATGACGTTTTTTTGGATGTCTATATATAAACATACATATATACCTATGAGCAGTGGCGGTACCTACATATTTAGATTGAAGTTGGAATAATAGAAATATTTCAATGTTTCAGTCCAATGCCAAGAACGTCATATCTTGAAAACGACGCATAAGCCACTTCATATTTAGGTGATGACTATGGCTCTTCGAAGGATTTCATTAAGTGAAATAATCGTCAGACAATTAGGTACTTTGAGAAAAAAATTTCAAAAACACTGGAGCACTCCCTGTGTTCTCAGTAACGCCCTTTGGGATATTTGACATGCTTTTTTCTTTTCACATGCACAGTGCTTGAAGCCAATTATAAGTGCTTAGAGCTTTAGTCAATTTTTTGAAAATATTTGGTAATTCGAATTCCTTTTTTTTAAAAGGTAATTGGCCTTTTATTTTAATTTTATAAGGGACTTATGTTTCCCAACAGATTTTCCCAGCTCTGCCTAACAGTCCACTGTTCTGGTTAATAACTAAACAAACATATACGGTTTTGTTGTTATGATACTTTTGCAGTTCGGTGAACCGAAACGTAATACATGTACTTGGTATAAAGTAGGCAGATTTTACAACTCCTGATGATACCCGATATACCTTTGAAAAAACGTCGACCAAGGGACACCCTGTACATAAACACTCTTTTCATTTTTATTACTAAGTTTCCGTCTTAGCCCAGGGGCTGTTCACTCTTATGAGCCTACCTGAAATGTGATATTTAGTATGAGACCAACTCTATAGATGGCGCAACCAGCTTAGTTAGTTATGTATAGTTGGTACTTTAAAAAAGAGATTGGTAGTCCGGAAGAACTAGTTCAGTCCATGCGCCCAAATGTTTAATATTTATAATGTTTATGTTCTTACGTCAATATTTATCTGCTATAGATTACTATAAACCAAACAAACCTAATTTTATTTTTTTATTTTTTTTTATTTTTGTTTATTTGGTATTATATATTCTTACCTGACATATCTAGTACATTGAAGATGGAGAATTACAAACTTACTTACTGTTTAGTTCAATTGCAAAACTTCATGAAAGGCCGTATGCTTCGACAAATCGTTTATGGGCTCTTCGATGTATTTCATTAAGTAATAATTCAGACGATTGGGTACTTTTAGTGTAACAAAATAAATGTATTTGTGAATGCCCTTGTATAATTCAAGTCGTTTGAAGTAATCTTAGATCTATAGACATGCTTCATTTCTGTTCACTTGCACAGTGCTTCAAGTCCATTTCAAATATCCTCATAGTTCATTACAGTCAATTATCTTTTTAAAATAGTTGGTAATTTTTAGACAGTATTTCTTGGGTTTTAAATACAGTTTGTGGAATTCCTAGGGTTCTTGAAAATATATATTATATGACACTTTAAGTCAGATTTAGCTTATGACTTAAGGCTAAGCCCTTTAACCAAGGGATTATCCCAGCTCTTCCTAACAGTACATTGTTCTGGTTAATAACTAAGAGGCAAACTATACGGTTTTGTTGTTATAATACTTTTTTGCAGTTCGCGTGATCCGCCATATTTGGTATAATTAGTTTGAGACCAATTTTACAAGTCCTGATGGTACCTCAGGTTCCATTGAAATGAGAGTTCCATCTATCTCTTCGTCTTAGCCTTCTAGTTCTATATTGCTTAAATACTTACGTATACGCTTCAAAATCGCCGGTATTGATAGCTTCTATAAGTTGTTCGGTCATTTTAATTATTTCTTGTCGTCGAGCTGTGAAAACAAATTACACATTTTAGAACTACTAACACTAAATTATTAGAAACACCAGTGACCACCAAATAACTAGAAGAACTACATAAAGCACCAAGTACCACTGGTTTATAAGTGGAAAATACAGTGTAATAACTCCCACAAAAATCATGCACAGCGTTAAATAGACCTGTATTACACAACTTCTTACGATTAGGTAAAAGCCCAAGATAGTGCGGTAACTGAGGAAACATTCCATAAATACAAAATACTGTCACCTAAAATACTGAGTAGCGTAGTATACGTAGGTTAAGGTTAGCGAAATAGCGGTACAGTGTTAGTTCATATTAGTATTGTAAAAAAGAGGCATACCTGAACCTTGTGAGTTTGTGGATAGTTGAGTGTACGGCTTATCAGGGCACACAATCCGTATTTCTACAATTGCAAACAAGCATTGTTAGTATTGCTGTTTTAGCTTTGCATGCACAACCATTTTCAGACAGATTGTTTTTCTTAATGCTCTTTGGTTAAATTCTCATTAGTAGGTACGTATGTTTTAATTAGTTCCTTTATTCAATGGCTACGGTCACTGTATCGTGAGGTAAGATGTGTGGTCACTTGGGGTAGTTTAAAAATCGAAAGGAAATATACGAGGTGTGTACTCGAGGTGTGAAATATATAGGTGTGTAAAATAATCGAGTGTACAACGTAATACCGGAGATTCCTCGACCCAAAACAAAGCGATTTAAGCCAACTTGTATATAGCCTAAGTTGCTTTGTTTAGCCGCTAGAGGATCTCAAAATTCCGTAATTTTTTTTAGTTTTTCTTTAATAACTCTAAAACGCGGGTATTATTTGGACCAATTTTTGGAATACGACTTTACTCTAAAATTTACGATTTTTGGTGCTATACAGGGCGCTTTCGAAAATATAGACACACCTGATAATGAATGTCGAGTTTGTTTTTTATCGAATAACTTACATGGTTATAAAGCTTTTTTACCTCTTGCAAAATGTTAATTGATGATGATGAGCGGTTTAGCTAAGAAAAATAATTTTCAAATGATTGCGTGCTTGGACTGCCTTTCGAACTGATATTGGAACATAAAGAAAAATAATTTGTATGTTTATTGGCGATTTTAACTACGGTGAATGCAAAATGTGTTGCATAAATGAAATTAAGGAAAGGTGTTTCGTGGTTAATGTTCATTTTCAATTTAAGGAACTTACCACGCCTTCTATTTTAAATTACACCAAATGTTCAAAATGGTCTTATAGACAATTTAGCTTTAAATGACACCTGCATTAAAGGCAAAAGCACATCTTCTGCGAATATTTCTAGTGACCACATTGTATATTTACTGAAAGTTTAACTACGCAATCATTTGAAATTGATTTTGTCTTCGCTAAACCGCTGATCCACTCTTGCAAGAGGTAAAAAAGCTTCGGAACTAAGTTCAATAAAAAACACATCAGCAGTCATTGTTCACGCAATAACAAAATAAGAGTAGAAAACTACACTCGACATTCATTAACAGGTGTTCTTATATTGATAAAGCGTCCTGTATAACACGAAAAACGTCAATTATAGGCCTAAAGCCGTATCCCAAAATTATTTTTAGGCTCTCTAGTGGCTAAACGAAGCAGCTTAGGCTATATGTAAGTTGGCATAAATCATTTTCTTTTGGGTCGAGGAATCTGTGGTATTACGTTGTATACTTTGTTCCCCTGTATAGAGTGTGGCTTATTACGAACCAGAACACCCCTGCAATTTTTTAATACACACATGTTTATTATCCGATTTGAAGATATTAGTGGTAAAGTGTGGGTCATAAAAAAAACTATTTTTGAACAGGATAATACGTATTTGATACCTTCAGTCCAAGACCCACAATAATATGTTCTAGGAAACCGACTGATGAGAAAAAGCCTCAGGGATTTTTCGGTATAATTTATTTTCTGGGTTTAATATAATGCAATACGGTTTTTACTTATGGGAAACATGAAAATAATACTAATAAATATTACTTGCACCACTACAGAATATCCACGGGTTTTCGATCGGACGGCTTTGGTAACTTCTCAATCATAATACATACATTTATACGAGGTAATGCGATTTTTTTAGTATTTTTCTTCAGTTTTTCATAATCACCTTCACGAAATAAATTGCCCAACTTTACTTTCCTTTTTTAATTTAATCAATGTTGTATCCATTACGGTTTAAAAATAGCCATAGCAATCTCACTGAAATAGTAAACACTCTGTATAAACGCAGTGATATAAGTAATTATTAATAGCATCATAAAAGTTTTCCCTGTGTATTGTATTATAAAAAATCTAGAAAAGGACTGACTGTGGATTTTTTAAATTAGAGAAAAACGTGTAAATTTTATTTTTATGAAAAATGGTTTGTACTGGTTTTGAAGGATGCCGAGGACATTGGCGTCGTCTTTTTTTTTGCTGAGAAAAATCCTAAAGCTTTGCCTCAATTTTCGACTCCCACAGTAGCATAATGCATTTTCAAGAAAATTTGTCTTTTTTTGGTAAATACAAAACAGTTTTTTCCTTGAAATTTTGCCTAAAAAAGCTCTCAAACGAGAAATGTATTTTTATTTAAACCTTAACAAACTCCTATTGTGTTGGTACCAAATATTTAACTAATCATTATACAGTGGGGCCGTTTTTTTTGGAGAGCGGAATTTTCTTGGAGATTGACCAAGATGTAATTTGGTTGATCTACAAGACAAATGGTTCAATTATTTATATAAATAATATTTTCGGTCTAATGGATTATTTAGTATTTTGTATTAAAAAATGACTACACGTGGGTATTATTCTGGGACCGATACAAATATTTGATGTTGAAAAAAAAAACGCATAAACAGAAAATTACAATCAATAAAAGTGAGAAAGAAATTAAGACTAACACTCAAAAAACTACTATTTCACTTTGTAGTGAAGTCCACTTATGTATCAGTGATAGCTAACAAAAGTAAAAACAACCTACTTGTTAACTTTAAAAAAGCGTTTTTATTACATTAATAAATTCGTTTTTACCCTAAAACGGGTGGATGAACCTTTCAAATGAAGTACGCATAATATGCCCCATGTTGCTATTTAAAAATTTAGATTTAATGGTGCTTCTGGCGTCCCCCGTGACTTTTCAAAAGTCAGTTTACCTTTAATAAAAACTCGCTAACTCAAAATTAAGGGGAGGGGTTATTTGATGGTATATATTATCCATATTTATCCAGTTGATTCATAAGTATTGAGCCATTTCCTCGAAGTGCCTAGAATTTCAAATGAACTTCAAGTGAGAATTGATACCTATGCTTTATTATATGAATTTCATTTAGGTCATAATACAACCGAAGTATACCGAAATCTAGTAGCCACGTATGGCGATAACGCCCGTAGTTTAGCAACATGCAAAATATGGTTCGCACGCTTCCGATCTAGCGACTACAGCATTGACGATAAACCACGATCTGGCAGGACACCTCAACTGGATATCGAGCGCTTGCGTATGATTGTCGAAGCAAACCCGTATGGAACCACACGAGATATGGCACGAGAGCTCGGCTGTAGCCCGGCCACGGTAGTAGTAGACTCGAAACTCTAGGCAAAGTCCAGAAGTGGATATCATGTTTATTAAGCGAAGTCGATTGCCAGCATCGGAGTGCCATTTGCACACAACTTCTCTCCCACAGTCACCGTTTTGACTGGTTCAACAATCTTGTTATCGGGGATGAAAAGTGGGTGCTTTATGTAAATCACAGCTGTAAGCGCCAGCGGGTAGACGCAGATGTTCCAGCACAATCGATACCTAAACCTGACGTCCCCCGAGAAAGATGTCAGTTTGGTGGGGCCTTCGCGGCGTGTATCATTGGGAACTCATGGAAGACAATACCAACGTCACCGCCGCTGTCTGCTGTGCTCAACTCCGCAATTTGGCTGCCCAGCTCGATTTTCTGTGGCCACGGCTGAACAAAGTTATACTACTTCACGATAATGCGCGTCCCCAAACAGACGCGCCTAGAACTCTTGTAGTTAGGTTTTGAAGTTCTACCCTGAAGACCTTTCCTCCACTGACTATTCATTGTTCAGTGTCCTCAGCAAACATTAAATAAGTAAATTATTTGACAATCGTCACCATCTACAAATAGTCATACACAACTTTCTCGCTTCACAACCGCATGAGTTCTGGGAACGTGGTGAAAAATTCCTCCTGTTATATGTAAATAAATTATCATATTTGAACATATCAGCAAGGCTCAATACTTTTAAATCAACCTAGTCAAGCCGATGAAATAGTGTCTGATTAGTTAATTCTAATGTCAACCCTTATGATCAACGATTATTTCATTACTTCTCCCAGTAGTTATGTGAACAAATTTTCACAAAATTGCTGAAATAGCCGAAGTTCGAACTTCACTATCTTCTAAATTATTGTTTTCATCAATTTCGTTATTCGTATTTTACTTCCATCGTATTTTACGCGGTGTAAAATACACATCCACGTAGTGGAGTGGAAGTATCATATTTTGTAAATATCTTATAAATTCTTTATATTGTACGTATCTTAAGAATAATTTATTTGTTTTTCTATTCTCTGTTACAGAAGATTTTTTTACGATTCCTGATACTTACATAAGTTGTCAAATTAATCAATTTGTATTTATTATTGATTATGTTTTCAGTTCATTCAAATTTTATGAAAACCTTATTTAGGAAAATCCAACAGTCTTGTGTATTGTAAGTTTAAATGAAGCAGTACAGTAGATAGATCATTAAGTTCTTTTTTTTCTGATTTAATAATATGTCTGGAGACAAACAAACTAAATCTTAAAAAAACTATATACTTTATTTTTATGTACTGTTTAACAACAAAAATTACTTAACAATTTTTAGCTCCTCTTATTAGAGATTAAATACAAATAATAATTCTAGAAATATATATGTTCATTATACCTTTTTTGTTTTGATTTTAAAATTTTTTTGTTTGATTTTTGTTTTAATTTTTCAGTTTTAGAAAAAAATGTATTTTACAAATTATTTATTCATCTCTAACTATTATACAATAATACATAACAAAATTAAAGACACATTAAAAATATCTATAGTATTTGGGCTACGGTTAGTAGAAAAGCAAAACAGCAGCTTACGTCATACTTTACATCGATAGTGTATTTAAATCTACTGCATTTCACTTGTACTTTTACTTTTAAACTTCCTCTTAATTGCCGAGATTCTGCCTTGTAGAGCATTTTTGGTAACTGAAACAATTTTATAGATTTTCAATTCTTTTATTTTTTCTTTTCAGGCGCAAAATACGAAAGCAACACGTAAATGAAACGTCTAAAACATGGAAAACAGTGCAAAGGCTTTGCGAGGCCCACCAAAGATGGACAAAACAATCTGTCTTCAGAATGGCTATGTTCAACTGGAATGATTTAGCAGCCACGCTGTATTAGTTTAATTAAAGAGACTGATGAAGTTGAAGTGGGAGTGTTAAGGATAATAAAAATATGGTTCAAACTGATTAGTCGATTCGTTAGTTACCTTCTTTTACTAATTGCTGAAAAAACCCTTTAGAGAAAAATTTAATTAAAGCCATGTGTTATGTGTCTATTATTAACTAAACTACATATTTAAAAATAACTTTCAGTAACTACTCTACATAACTATTTTCTTACAATTCTTCAATACATACTAAAATAATACGTATAACAGTAAATTCAGTGGCTACAGATTACCAAAATTACTACCTATATCTATAACTAACTACGCTCTTATAATGTATAAAATTGTATTTCTTTCTATGTGTAGGGGTAGTGAGATTATTAAAGTCGTTAAAAGTTATTGTCCCCAGTATCACAAAGTTTGTATTGGGTTACAATACTCTCAGATTAGAAGACCGTTAACTCTACAATTTTCATTAAACTTAAAAAAAGGGAGTAAAAAATTAAAAAGAAAACACTTAAAATTTTTCAAAAAAAAAAAAATGTTGAAGACTCCTTTAAAGATATTAGGAATGAGTTAAAAGTTACTGTATACTATTTAAAATCTTCATTATTAGGTAATAAATGTAAGAAAATGTTGCAGCAATTGGTATATTTTCTCAAATTGTGATGTTAACAAATAATTGTAATATAAAGCAGATTTTATTTAGATTTTATTTTCTTAACACTAGGTCAAAGCAAAATAAATATAAGTTAAAACTAAATGAGATCGAAAGTGCCTATAGGTACAGGGCGGATTCGTGAGAATTCCCCCCCCATTTCTATATTATTTTTTGATTAACGAACAATTTTTTTTTAATGAATGAACTTACTTTTTGTGAAATATGAAACAACCGAAAGATTCAGTGTGGAAGGGAATAGGCCACGCCTAGAGCCACTAGTGACGAGTGCATTTACTGTTGCATAGTTTGAACTGGCAAACGATACAACACGAACAGTCAAACAAAAGCATTTAGCTGTGGAGTATATCCGCAGGAGCGATTTGTTGTTTAAAGATTCCAACCTTATAGTCAGCTGTGAATAGTTACCCTTTGTCGTCAGAAATAAATACAAAAATTGCTGTTTTGAATTTCTCGTCGATTTTGTCGGTAAATTACATGTTAAGGTTAAAAGACAGGTACCCCTTAATTTTTTTCCTTATCTCCCAAAATAATGATGAAAAAAAGACCCTGATTACCTCCGTTATTTCTAGAGCTCCGGATTTCTCACAAATCCCCTCTGTATACTACAGACAATTTGAAAGTTATTTCCCTTTTAGAAACTTATTGCTTTTATGTATGCAATTTCTGATAGCTTGTTTGAAAATACTATATACTAATAGGGATTACTCTACTTTCAAGTCTATTTATACAGCCACAAATTGTTCAATTTTGCAAAAAAGTAATATGCTCAGATTTGCAAACTATTTTTAATTAATATTTCGGTGGTTTTAGAAAAATTGAACTTCTAAAATCATCATATTTTCGTCTTAAGCTTTCCTTATAATTTGGCAAGTATAATTCTTTTTTTTTATTCATAAATTAATTTTTTAGAAGGAAATCCAGAGTCAAGATCTCAAATTTTAAATAACTCACCCAACCTACATACATATACCTATCTACTTGTTTATCGCATTTACAACCATGATTAAAGAATATACCATTCTCTTGTATAACTTATTCAAAAATTAAAATTTGCAAGATGTAAATACCCCCCCGTCTATGACAGTAAATAATAATAAAAAAAACTAAAACGTTGTTAGACTAAGTTAGAATTGAATTACTATTTTTTTTAATTCATGGCTTCATTACTACTTTCATTTATCTTTTTGTAAATATCCCATTTAATTTGCAAATATTTTAAAATATAAATCGACCATATTTATGAGAGAAAAAATTAATATATCAAACTGTAACTGTTTCCTGTATTTATTAATAATCATAATGGTCGTGGGAAGCAGTATTCTACCTAATCATAAAAAAATATATTCAACCTTACCGTCTTCGAAATCGATTTCACAAGATTCTAGACGTTGATAAGCCACAGAGTCCCCTAAGTTAAAATAAATAAAAAAACATGCATAGAACATAGAGACTAAGAAAAAATAATTTAGACCAAAAAAGATAAGGTTCTAAAATTGTTTGCGAGAAAAGGTAGAACCCGCTATAGAAAATGGAAGGTAAGGTAATGACGAATAATGTAACTGCAGAACTGAATTAAGAGTAATACATTTTTTTTAAGGAATCTAGTGTATTATGTTACATATTTAAGAGTTTTATGACAATTTATACCTTATTTAAACTAGCCCAGAAAATACTTTAGAATATTATCAATATATTTTGAAATTCAGAAAAAAAATCAATCTTTTCCACTTAATTACTGCATAAACTGCGAAAACTATAGTATTTTTATTTATTTTTTTTTTAAATTAAAATTGATGTTTACTGATACATATAAACGGTAATATTTCCATTGATTACACTTTTAATTATCTTTTATAGACAGTGCAACTTGTACTGTCAGTTGTAATATTGTGAAATTTTAGAAATACATATTGACAAAATTTACGTTGTTGACAAAAGCACTTATACCTATAGGGTGTCCAGAAAATGTGTGTACAAAGTAATAGCCGAGATTCATTGACCCAAAAGAAAACTATTTAGGTTAATTTGCTTATTACAAAGTTTCTTCGTTTAGCCATTAGGAGGCGTCACAATTCATGAAAAATTTTTGTTTTTCATAAATAACTCGATCGGAAATCGATCGAAAGGAAATCTATTTGGATCATTTTTGAGATATGACTTTAGGCCAATAATTGAAGTTTTTTAGGGCTATACAGGGACCTCTTCAAAATATAAGAGCACCTGACAATTAATGTCGTGTATACTTTTCTATTTTTATTTTGTTATTGCATGTGGTTTTGATTAGTTTTTTAAGGTTTTGAATAGGTAGGTGACTTAATTAGAATGCTGTTTTACCTCTTGCAAAATGTCGACTGAATGAGCTGTTTGGTCAATGAAAACGTTTCAAGTGACTACGTGTTCAGGCAACTATTAAACATTTTGGCGTTGGTTTTCTTTTAATGCTGCTGTTGTTTAAAAGTTTAAAATATACTATCTACCATGGAAAGTTTCTCTAATGTTATAGAAAGCCCTCTAACGGTTAAACATAGCAACTGTAGTTATATGCAAGTTGGCCTAAATCGTTTCGTTTTGGTTCAAGAAATCACTGTTAAATTACGTGGCACACCGTCATTTTCCGGACATTCTGTACATAAGTGTACCTGTAAGAAACTATTTTATGTAATTCATTTGAGTGATAATAAATACAGATTCTTTGCGAAAACAATTAGTTGCATAAAGAAAATTAAATACGAAAAATGAAATATCGTTTACTGATTTTTAATTTTTAAAATAACATTTTCTAGTGCTCACCCTATTGTAAATTCACTATCGAACTCTTTTTAACTTTTTTTTGTATTAATCAGCCGATATAGAAGTGGATTTTAAGAAAGAATATTTAGAGAAATTAACTAACACTGAAATCAATAAAGAGATGAAGAGGAAATATCGGAAATCATTTATAAATAGAATTAACTACCGATTTGTAAATAAAGGATATTCAATTATTTACTCATAGATTCAGTTCGAATGCGTTAATTTTAGATTTCGATATTCACATTTTTATTATAAATGACATTATTTATATTAATTGTGTTTTAAAAGATAAAAATAAGTGGTACTTGTTAACGACCATTAGATAAAATATACTGTAATTTTCCTATAAATTAATGTGTACCTATGCAGTAGATTTAAATATATCCGCGTTTAGTTTGCTGGTACTTCATTCCTCCTTGTGACTTTTTTTAAAGAAGACGTATAAGAAAAAGAATGCATAAAATAAAAACAAACCTGATTCCTTTTTCGACAATAATTCATAGTCTATGGTAGCTTGTACCCATTTTTCAACATCGTGACTGTGCCAAGAATCCGTATCTAAAGTGCACAAAAGCATGCAGGCAAGCAACACAAAACAATCCATTAGTTTCAAACAAAAGCTCCAACATATTGAAAATGTGGCAAAATGACATGACATGCTATTGCGATGTACGAAAGGTCGAAAATTATGTTATTTAAGCTAACGTTATCATGATTGGGGATGAATAGTCTATTTATTTGTTGAATACCATATTCAGAAGGTGCGAAGATAAAATTAATTATGCTGTGTTTATTTTACCCAACATTTCATTTCATTGTGAGTTTGGTGCAGTGAAATTAACTGCAATAGAAATGAAAACAAAGAAACTCCTAAAAATTTAGGAGTTAGTATGATTTTCTCAATTTAGTTATAGATAATATTGAAAATTATAAATTATAAGAGAAAATTATGCAAAGACATATGATATATTTTCACATAAAATTAATGAGAAATGAACGATGAACGATCTTTCTTCTGATAAAACCGTCCATGAGACAGCTAACACTGGAAGAAATTGTAGATGTCCACTCTGAAGCCCTTTATGCTGCTGTAGATTCTTAAATATTTTAAAAACCACACTTTGATTCAAAATATTTAACAACCTAACAACCTCACTTTGAATTTGATTTCTTTATACTAATATTAATATTTCAATTACAAGGCAGAAACTGCTTTTTTCAAAATGAGATTCAAAATGTTTGATAAAACATCCATTTTTGTTCCTGGCGTGGACTGTCACTCAATAAAGAAATGACAATGCAGTGAGATTACCTTGAAAAATTGATTTTTTTTTTTGGCGTTGAACTAATAGAGAATGGTAAATGTTTACTATTCATTATTATATTTAGAGTCGAGTAATTTGCGGTCCCTAACAGAGCCGCATTAAGGGGAAGTAGGTAGTAGCGACGGTTGGTGGAATTAAAAATTCTTGTATTTTCGGAAGGATACATGAAACCCACATCATATTTTAAAGGGCTATCATTAAACACAGCTAAATAGAATGCTGCGATAGCAAAAAATCTTTCGAAATGAAACTTTCCAAAAATGTCTGTCTCATCAGTGAA
The DNA here is from genome assembly GCA_029963805.1 of Aromia moschata. Lineage (NCBI taxonomy): Eukaryota > Metazoa > Arthropoda > Insecta > Coleoptera > Cerambycidae > Aromia > Aromia moschata. The sequence goes on along the minus strand of JAPWTK010000308.1, from coordinate 412,455 downwards.
TTTTGAAAACGCTTCCAAATATTTGTGAAATATTTTTTTTCTTAATCACCAAGTAAGTACTAAATATTCTTAGTCCCATTACTTTTTTCGCAATCTCGAGTTCTGTTATAGTTATAGGAATTGTAATTTGTATTTCATAATAGAATTTCGTTTCTAATATATTATAACAGGTTTAAGTTATATTTATATTTTAGTTGATAATTGTGGAAACAAAAATTCAAAAATATTTTAGAAGTCCTTGCCAGGAGCAGTAGCATCATCAAAAAAAGCGGACAAAGCTTCTAAAATGCAACAGTACGAGGTCGAGGAAGGATGACTGTATGGCTCTGAAATTGCTGATTATTCACAAAGTATAATAATAATCTTGCATATATATATACAAAATAATGATTTTGTCAATAGTTGCGAAAAATCGTTAATTTAGTTTTTAAACGCGTTTTTCTCGAAACAAACTTTTGAAGTTGGTTTACATCATAATTAGAAAACTACTCAATGAATCTTTTGAATTGAATTTTTTCTTTTCTTTTTTTATTTTACAGAATAAACTGCTCGTCAAAATTAGCGTAACACTTTTTAGATGAGCGCCATTTTCGTTCTGTTTGAGCTAGAGACTTGCGGTTTGAAAATTACGGTAGCCTATAGGGTTGTTTTTAATGCCCCGAAGTCGCTACACGGTGACTTAAATGTCGAAATTTGAATTCGCAAGATTTTGAAGGCAACTTCAGAGTCCTACAAGATGGATTAAGAAGGACGCTGTAGGGGAAAAACCCTATTCTGGCACACTTTACGACCTCCCCAACAATTCCTGAGCATTTGGTCGCTGCCCCACCCTGTCAACCCATTTCCAGCCCCCGTGATTCATCCCTCTGCAGTTATGCTGGGTTTAACATGCCCTGACCACTGGTTGGTGGTTTCATCGATCCAAATGCTGCTAAAATCAATTGGTCTGGGGTAGCACAGCCAATTTGCACTGGCAGACCATTCAAACATCCCTCCAGACCATCGCTACACCTATCCCCCACTCACCCCCTCGGACTCACCCCCTACTCCACTCAAAATTTTTTGCAGGGTGTTAAAAAACAGGGTGCTGGGATACAAAGAAGGAATTGAAAGAGACGAACTACTCGGAGTGGGCCGGAATGGGTTTAGGCTTACTCAGAAACTCTTCCTAAGTCACCCCACGTGTAGAGACCTGCTTATATCCCCTCAACGTAGCGTTGGGGGGTGGAATTTTACTTTTGGCGCCCAATCGACGGTCCCTAGTGAGTCCAGTCAACTTCGAATTACTTCATGTGATGTTAGGACATTAATTAGAAACCAAACGACTGCCCACATAGCCTCCAACAGTGGTGGAACCAGAGGGCGTGAGTGGTTGGTAGGTGTAGCGATAGGCTGGAGAGATGTTTGAATGGTCTGCGGGTGAAAATTGGCTGTGATACCCCAAACCAAATGATTTTAGCAGCAATTGGATCAATGAAACCGCCAACCAGTGGTCAGAGCATGTTAAAACCAGCATAACTGCAGAGGGATGAATCATGGGGGGCTGGAAATGGGTTGAAAGGGTGGGGCAGCGACCAAACGCTCAGGACTTGTTGGGGAGGTCATAATGTGTGCCAGAATAGGGTTTTTACCCGACCGCGTCCTTCTTAGTCCATCTTGGAGGACTCTGAAGTTGCCGTCAAAATCTTGCGAATTCAAATTTCGACATGGGGTGGGTTTTTGGGGTGTGGACTGCGAACCGTTTAATTCACAATGTGGCGACTTCGGGGCATTAAAAAAATCCTATAGGCTATCGGAATTTTCAAACCGCAAGTCTATAGCTCAAACAGAACAAAAATGGCACTAATCTAAAAAGTGTTACGCTAATTTTGACGAGCAGTTTATTTAATTAATCGGCACCCAAACCAAAAACATAAAGATTTCTGATTTTTTTAAAATAGCACTTTGAAGAGCGAAAACAAGTGAGAGTCAAAACCGAAACTTCATATGTTCGCATTTTTTTAATTTTCGATTTTTTTACTGATATTGTTAGTTTAGGCCGATAATATTAATGACTTTTATATTTTTTTTTTGGTGTTTTCATTTCAGATGATTTCACGGGAGCTATAACCAATAGGACATCTCTTCTCCGGACGGTCACGTTGCGTCACGTATATAATTTCCCCATTTCATCATTTTTCATTAAACAATTTTTTTTGTATACCTAAATACTTAATACATATGTCCTTCCTTCTATGAAAAAAAAAAATCGAGAAAAACACGTAATTTTCGGGTCGCTTGAGAAGAACCTTAGTCCAGTAGACAGGGAGCTACAATAATCAAAATCATCAAAACGTGTTCTTGAAACATATAGGGCTAGTTTTGACGGTATCCTATGTTTTTTTTTGCGTAGAACACAATGTCCGTAGAGCTGAGAAACCATCCGCTAATTTTTTAAATTAACAATTTGTGAAAAAAACGTCTTTTTTTCTAGGAAAATAGGAGTACAGCAATGAGTAAAACAACTTTCAAACACCATTCCTGTCAAACTTTCTTGTGGTTGTCAGCGTTATACCAGTCTTATGTAACGTAAAAATACGTTATACTACATTTTCTGAAAGGTCTTATTATTTCTTTTGATTTTCCCAGTATACTAGTGAGCATGGGACAAAGATAATCGACTTCTACATTTTCGAACATAGAAACAATTCGCATAAATACCAGTGGCGGCCGGTGGAATTTGACATGTTCGTTTTTCGTAAGGAGACATGCGACTCACACCCATATTTTAGGGGGTGGTTACTAGACCTAAGTAGAAGGCATGGCAAAAATTTGGCAGCTTACGAATGGCTTTTTTCCAAAAATGGCCTCTGAAGATCTTGGAAACGGCTTGCAAAATATTTGCGATATATATTTTTTTCATAATCACCGAGTAAATACTTTCTTTTTATACCTGTGATTTTTTGCAAAACTTTCGTTTTGATCAAAAATACAACAATTGTAAAATCTCGAAAAAAAAAGATGAAATGTTGGGATAAAATAAAACTTCAAATTACCATAACTTTTACAGAACTCAAATTTGGAGAAAAACTATTAAGGATTATGGTTAGTGATAATCTTATTAGGATATATAATAATAATAAGTGGCTTCTGTCACGTGATGTGACGTAATTCTTAGAGTTGCCACCTCGGAGAGACCGCTGATCCGGAGATTGGTGTCCGCGGCGCAATATTTGGAGAAGGCGATTTTTGTGACGATTTGTGTTTTTGAAGAAATACAATTGAACACAATTGGTTATGTTGAAGTTAGGTTGGAGTTATGGTGAATACGATCTTCGTTACGTAATAAATACTATTTATAAATTAAATAGATTTTAATTAATTAATTTAACATTAAATTAACATCTCTAGATTGCACCAAGATAATATCTTAGATTGCACTATATACCGATACTGCCCTCTAGAGACAGAAACGCGCCAGAATTCAAACAAATAATCTATATTTTAAACGACATATACTCGTACATGGAACTATATGATTCACAATTATATAAATTTATAAATACAAATTTCAATTTCAAAGCTGACCCGGAGAATAACGTAAGAAACCCGGAGCCCGGAGATACTTCGTGGAAACCCGGAGTCCCCGGGTCATTTTCATGGAGGTGGCAACTCTAGTAATTCTTTGAATCCTCTTGTCGGCGACGCATACGTCAGGCCACGCCCATTTTCGAGAATACTCATGACAATTGATTCATTCAGTTTTACAATTTGCTAAGATCAAAGGAAGCTATTGTTATATACCAAATAATGTGCATTTGTCAGTACATTTCGAAAACTGTTGCCTCACTGCAATGACAAATCACATCTTGCGTTATGAAAAAATAGAAACAGTGAAAAAGTTTGTTCGAGTTTTATTTCCAAGTTCTCGCACATGTTCATTATTTTTCAGATCTTTCAGCAAACGATTACCTGGGAAGGCTGGAAAAGCTTTGTAAGAAACTGGACATGCGAAGAAACTCTTGCCCTGTAGAATTTTTCTGAGTGGCATTGTGGCATTGTGCTTGTGAAACGAAGTCTAAAGTTAAGATAAAAAAATGGACACGTCATTTGCAATAACTTAAGAAAACCGCTAAGATAACTCGATAAATACAATAAATCAAATCAATAAATTGTCAGTGTGCAGCAATCAACCTAGGAGGAAATGACTTCAAGGTCACTGATGCAGGATTTAAATGCTGATGTTTAGATTACGATCACGATTATTGTATAATCAAGGATAGAATAGGATGACTTTCACATGGCTATACTCGTATGAAGACGCAATCACGATGGATATCAGTGTCGGTATGGGAAGGGGAAAAGGGGTGTTAAATGTCGGGATCGTAAGATAGGAGGGTGGTGGATGACGACACCGCATCTGATTTCCCTATTGACTAATTTAATCTAACATCCGCACTAGGGTGCTTCAAAAAAATTTTTTAATTTTTTTTTTCAACTCTTACCCTCTCAAACGTTTCTATTGGATGTAAAAAAAATCCTCCCCAAACATGAGCCCTATTGGTCAACTCTAAAGGGTCGCTATTTTTATTTTAGTTTCTCATTTAATTAACATGGGAAAAATTCTGTTTTTTATTAAAATTGAATTTACTCATAATTGACGCAATTTTTAACAAAAAACCATTTTATATTCTTAAAGTTGAGTCTTTAAACTTTACAAAACTCTAAGACCAATTATAATTATCTTTACTAGAAGCGTAGTTTCAGCCATTTAAAAATTACTAAATTTTTTAATTTGGAGAAATAGCTTGTAATAATTTTTTTTCTTGCGTAATATCTCAAAATTTTTACCCAAACTATTAGTCAGTATTGTATATTTATGGATAACATATTTTAACAATGGTTGTCAGTACATAGTGTAGGTGGCAGCACTCATTATAACAGATATGGTACAATTGTTAAATTGACAGTGTCTGTGATCTCTTTCTTCAGAAACTCGTTGTGTATTTTTTATATCTCTCAGTGCTTGCTCGTGATAACAATCGGTTATCAATAAAATGATTATGAAGAAAATTTATTAAATAATAAATAATAGTTTGAGTAAAAATTTTGAGATATTATGCAAGAAAAAAAATTATTACAAGCTATTTCTCCAAATTTAAAAATTTAGTAATTTTTAAATGGCTGAAACTACGCTTCTAGTAAAGATAATTAATTGGTCTTAGAGTTTTGTAAAGTTTAAAGACTCAACTTTAAGAATATAAAATGGTTTTTTTGTTAAAAATTGCGTCAATTATGAGTAAATTCAATTTTAATAAAAACAGAATTTTTCCCATGTTAATTAAATGAGAAACTAAAATAAAAATAGCGACCCTTTAGAGTTGACCAATAGGGCTCATGTTTGGGGAGGATTTTTTTTACATCCAATAGAAACGTTTGAGAGGGTAAGAGTTGGAAAAAAAAATAAAAATTTTTTTGAAGCACCCTAATCCGCACCCTATCCCCATTCCTCTTATTATATACCGTGACCATGATTCGAACATCATCACAATCGAGATTCTGCATCGGTGACCTTGAACATGAGTCATTCTGCTCTAGGTTAATGACTGTGATGAGTTATTAGCAGAAAGTTAGGCACACTCGAAACTGGATTAGTTACAAAATGATGCGAATACAGTTAGTATTGTTAGAGACAACCGCACACGCCGTGACCCTAACCTTGTACGCCCTGTAATAAAGCTTGGCCCAAATTAACGGCATTCGGCCTCGGATTCGCTGCGACGACAGAACTAGAAGGCGAACCTGACGAAGTCGCGGCTGCTCTTGGTGACTGCGGGGGTGTTCCGGGGCCTAGTAGGGTTTAGAATCGCTTTAGATATACAACAATAAAAGCACAACGAAACGGGGTGATGTGAAACTGTACATGGGCCGGCCAACGGATATGGCAGTCACATGAACACCTCGTGCGGGGGCGGATCTAAATATGGCCTTATTTACACAACACAGCAGGTGAGTTAAGTATATTTCTAGCGGGTGGACCGAGTTTATATACAGAAAATGTAATAACCCATTCTACACACAAAAATAATACGTCATACAAACTGTGTGACAGAAATGCACCCTAAGTGCATTAAAGGTGGGGCTCAAAAACGGCAAAATATATGAAGACCAAATTTTGTAACTTTATAAGCTTTTAGTGCCTAATATCGCTGAAAGGTCAATTTTAGATTATAAAGGTCCCTGACACCTCAACAGGGCCAGTGGGGCATAAATAGCTTTGTTGTTTTTCTGTTTACTTATTTTTCAGTTTTTAATAATAAGCTGATTTTTTAGAGAAACATGTATCTTGGTAATTCTTTGAAAAATGCGTAGTAATCCGAAGAAAATGTTTTTATTATTTTGTGAACTAGGAGTCGTAATCATTATTAAGAATAACAAGTTTGGCTATGACTGAGCTAAAACAATTTTCATGATATTACACGACGTGAAACCACTTGACGTTTGAATTAAAGTTACTGTTATATCGCATCAGTTTATCAGTAAGAACTAGTAAAAACTGTGTATTTTTACCTTTAGATTGCATTCTTGACAAATAGTTTGTCTGTGTGACATTTTTTGCATTATTTTTATATGTAGAATGGGTTATTAAATTTTCTGTATTTAAATTCGGACTATTTTGTAATACTACATGGACAGAACCCTCAGAACCCTGAAATAAACTTTTCTAGATGTCCACAACTGTAAAACAGTTTTAGTAGTTTATTTTAACTTTCGTGATTTCGTGATGCGTTGTTTATTTTAACGTTTTACAGTGGCGGCTCGTGCAAAAAATGCTTATAACCAGAACGCAACTAAAAAATGTTTATTATTCAGAATCAAATCTGAAAGTTAGAAATTTGAAGGTATTAAAAATAATTATTTTTGTATTATTTATTTAAGGATATTTATTCAGTCCTATTATTAAACGGTCACAACGAAACTACAGATTAGTTTTGTAAAAATATTACGATTTAACCAAACTTAAGTCCAAAAGTTGGAAACCAAGATTGTCAATTTTATTTTCGATTTTCGAATATAAAATATTTTTACCCAAATAACTTGTAGTTTCGCTGTGCCCCTTAATAACGAAACACACTGTATATGTATTGATTAAATTGTCTTAATAAAATGAATTAATCCGCAAAAAAAACTCATATCACGTGTTCTCAATGCAAGTTCAAACGCACCACACAAGCGCCCACAATTAATTATAACATATGTAAAATGTAGGGATTATGTCTCACTTTTTCATTTTTTCATTGTATAGTTCATTGGTTCCGAACTTGGGGGTAACTACCTCTAAAGGGGTAAAATAAACTTTTGTTGGGGGTAATCAAGGGGTAATAATTACGCTGAAGTTTTTTCGCATGACCTAGCGGCGACTAATACTGATAAGAGGGTGCAGCACCACTGGTTGGTGGTTAGTTATTCGTTTTTGAAAGGGTAACAATGTAAATATCGAAGGGCCAAGTGGGTAACGGGATAATAAAGGTTAGGAACCACTGGGATACATAGTTTAACGTGTCTTTAATACGCAGTGACTAGCTGACAAGAAATGTTTAAGTAGGGAAAAAAGAGCATTTTTTTATATTACAACCGCAAATCTATGTATTTTGTTTAAATATTCTTTTAAAACTTCGTCTTTTACAAAAAACTTTCTGCACAATAATTAAGTCTGGAATAGGTATCCCAAGCCTTTTCGGTCCAGCTTTGTCTCACAAAGATCGGCTACAGAATGAATATTAGCTACTAAACTTTGCACATAATTAATTTTCATTCTCGATAAAAATACACAGACTCTAACGCCGCGGCCGAACAACTGACTGAAATAATGAATAGTTTGCACTTCGTATGTACCCTGATGCATGCTTGTTAACGTACTATTTATGGAAGTAAAAGATTCGCCAATGCGCAGGCGCGTATATGTAAAGTGTCTGTCTGTTGATTCCAAAGCGGTGGAATGGTACAGTCAGTGGTGTTGTTAGTTACGATGTATGTACAAGTATACGACGGGTAGCGACAAATATGTATATCGTCCCAAACGAACTACTTTTATTACACTTGTACCTGTAAACCGTAGTAGCAACCGCCACAGACATTTTTTGTTATAAATGATTTTTTGCATGTCGTACTTACATATATGATAATATAAAACGACATACTGAATATGTTTTAATTACAGTACGAGTATTGTGTGTATATATGCAATATTACAATTAATAAACCAAGTTAAACAAATTAATTGTTGACTTTTTTGTCTAATTCTTTTGGGGTTGAATTTACGGAAATAATCTGCAATCAAATTTAAACGTATTGTCAGATCTCTATCAGCCAATCTGTAGCACGACATGCGAATCAAGAATCAATTAGGTAGTTTTAACGATGGATTTGATGAAAGACCAAAATACATATGTACGTAATTATTTGCACTTCCAATAAGTGCGTTGATTTTTTTTTCTCACTCTGTTTTTACAGACAATATTTTTTTAAGACAAAAATAACTACTTTTTAATAATTATGTATTATGAAATGAAAATATGACAATAGTTTAATTAGAAATAAAGCGTGCTAAATGGTTCACTTGTACAGGCTTTTTATAGCATTTTTTTGTTTCAAAATTCGTACCAATATTTAAAGATGTATTTTAAATTCCTAATAAATAAAGAGTCCAAGATTCGTAGACCTAGAATTATAACAATTTTAGTTTTTTTTTTCATTTGACAGTAGTTATTACGACCAAAACTCTACAACGTGATTTCTAAGTTGACATTTTTTTTGAATCCACAGCCTATAGAACTATTGAAAATAAACTTTTTTTTCCGAATAACATTTTTCAAAAAGTGAAAAACAAAAGTTTTATTATTACCTAATTTCGAAAACAGCATTTAGCCGGTCCTGCTTTAAATTTAAAGAAAATGTTATGCAGCACAATTCTAAATATAAAAACATTTGAGTTAAGAACATAATAGGAATAAATTCATTCAGATTCACAAGAAAAAAGAGGTATTGTTTTTCTGCTGTGTTTCGAATTTACCTTTCCTTGAAATTGAAAGCAGGACCAGATCAACGATAGTTTCGAAATTAAATATAAAAATAATAAGGTAACCTTTATTTTTGAGTTTATTGAAAAATAATATTTAGAAGACATGTTTGGTTTGAATAGTTCTACAAGCCATTAAAAATATGACTCAACTTAGAAATCACCCTCTATTAAATATACATTTTGAGTGTGAATAAAATCACAAAATTATTTCGATCAAGTATGTAAAACTACACAATTAATAAAAAGTGCTTTTTAGTTAAAAGTATGCAGCCATTTAAACATTAAATGTATTGTATTATTGAGTTTTGTTGAGGAGTTATATTTCACTTAAGATTACTTAATAACGTCCGATGCTAAATTAGTGATAATAAACTGTTCGAGATCAAACTTCATAAACTAGCAAACGTTTCCCTGAATGAAAACGAATTGTCCTACTTTAGAATACCTTCTCAATTTTGTTTATCATTGCCGAAAAATATTTTAGAATTGCATTTCTGACAAATATTTGCTCTTGTATTAACTTAAAGTTACTATGGATTGTGTGGATACACGGATAAATTTGTTGGTGGAGGAAAAACTAGAGGTTGTAGTAAAAACGTCCAATAATAAACTCTTTTAACTAAGGAGAACACCTTAACGCCTGGCGCATTCACCAAATCTGAACATTTTCTTTTCAACAAGGTAATAATGGATCTGAAAGGTGTTGGCAGGTATTTCTTAAAATGAAACAGATGCATTTGAAACAATTCACATTTTAGAATACATATTGCAGGAAGCGTAAACAATGAGTCACCCCTATGTCGGCCGCGCTGACCCTTAGGCCCACCGCAGATGACGGACAGTCGGTCAGCGACTATTTTGTAGGAAGACACCGCAGACCGACCGACAGTAGGTAAGAAATCGTAAATCTAGAATTACTGTTCGCACACATACAGACAGTCGGTGGTGCGTTTAGTTAAAACATAGACGGGGTGGTTAAAATGTGCGTGGCAAAATTACTAAAACCTAGAAAAAGAGAGAATATTTTTATTTTTTTCCGATTTTTTATTTACCCACTTACTAGTCAAAGTTTATTGAAATGAAAGTTTCATATACAATTTTATGATCTTATATCCAACATCAGATTGTGACTATATGATATGCTATTGACCATATTGCTTTGAAAATAGTGTGACTGATCTGCTGAAGATGCCAAAAACGGCCCTTCTCAGGTCCACATGATGTGCAAAATCCAACTCGTGACCTCCTCGTGGTGCACATCGGGTAATGCTGATACGAGTGGTGATTGTGGAATTTTCAAACGTTATCTTATCTGCTCCAGTTTCGATGGTTATTCTCAATCGAAGGCCGTGATAAGTCGATGAAAAATTATGGTTTCCATTTGAAAAGTCTAACTCAACTTTTTTTCCGCAATTTTTCGGTGTTCAGTGAAAGTCAATTTGCGCACAGTTTTTATTTTGGCTGTTTATGGCAAATATTGGGCAAGAATGAACTTGGACAAAAAAAAAATTTCAAATAAAAGATTAATTTTTTATCGGAGAATACCATCCGCGAATAAAAAATATGGGTTTCCATTTAAAAAACTGAACTTACCCCCACCACCGAAGAGGGGGTGGAGGGGTGGGCGGTAGTTTAAATTGAAAACTATTCCCCTTTTGAAACCAAACAACTTTTCCCTTTGACATTTTCCGCTGCGATGCGTTGCAACAGAGTTATTCCGGGGGTACCGACCTTTTTTTCAACACCCTGTATATCGCTCAGCTCCGACTAAACTGTAGTTCGTGTGCGTTACCTCGTATGAGTATGAGTGCATTTGTTCTATTCATTCAATTCAATAGTCACTGACTTGTCACCGACAATCGAGTCGGTTGCAAAAATGAAACAGAATATCCCGGACTACCTTAGTTTCTTGTGTTCTTTTTGCATTTTTTGATTTGTTTCGTGATTTTTTAAATTTCTTGATGTTTAGATGAATAACTTTAAATTGCCGCGACCGAGTAAGATACCGTTGCGTTCCTCCAAGAGAAGAGAATCCTGCCAGCTGAGCGAAACTTGCTTGAACAATCACAAAATGAAGCTTTACCTTGGCCAGGAAACCATTTGGAAGTGCAACAACAAATCAGAATGCGAGTCGGTAACTGGTTTTTTGGCAGCCGCTTGCCTTCCGTTGTTGCTGTTCGCTTTTTTTACTGTTGGGCAAAGGGGTTGACTCCAGTCAAGTGGTGCGAAGAAGAGCTCGAAATGAATGAAGCAACAAGAATGAAGGACAGTTGCTTGGAATGCGTACATGAGATAGGTTGCTGAGCCAACGTCCAGTTCAGAAGATTGGAGGCGAAGACAAAATTGTCGAGATCGACGAGTCAACGTTCACTAAAAGTAAGAACAACGCTGGCCGAGTTTTGCCTTAACGGTGGATCTTTGGTGGATTTTGCCCTGAGACAGGGGAGTGCTTTCTCGTACAGGTTCCGGATTGCAGCGCAAATACTTTGATGGCCAATACCAAGAAGAGCACCACTATCTACTCGTTAGTTGGCGCGTCTACAAGACTGAATAACTGGAAAAAGCTGGATTCGAGCATTTCAAGATGAATCACAACTTCGTGGATCCGGGCAGTGGAGCGCCACTCAACTGACGAGCGAATGTGGTGTTCGACCAAGTGGCGAAATAAGAAGCACAGAGGCACTGCACCTTATCATTTGGAATCGTACTTGGCAGAGTTCATGTGGCGTAAGCATATTGCTGGAGATAAGGTTTTTGAGGTTTTTTTGGAGGCATTTGCGTCGGTCTGGCTCCCCGAGACTCAAATGCAATAGTTGTTATTTGTTGAATAAACAATTTCTTAAAAATTGTCAATTTTTTCGAAGGTAGTCCGGGGAGTCCCAATTTTTCATACAATTTCTTTTTTTTGTTTGAACCCGATTATTTGAATAAACGCAGTAACACCACACTCACCAATATTAAATAATTGACCAGTCTATCAGAGAAGTACTAGATAACTAACAGTTTCAAACATTTTGGCATTAAAAAACACTTGCAAATGCAAATCACGAAGACTGTTTGACAACTTAGAGACATTTTCTACATATTTTTTTGGAGACTAATACATAAAATTCGAATAGAATTTATCCATCACGTCAGGATTTTCAGGTATTTGAGGTTAAATGGGACTTTTGCCTATATTTGAGATCATGGATAATAAAAAAAAAACAGTCAAAACCTGCGGAGGAAAGTCCGACATACATCTGTTTTATCGTAAAAATATCAGAACAAGCGGAATTCAAGAAACTAAAAAACTATAGGGGGTTCAGTATTCAAAAAAAGTTAATTATACAGCTGCTAATTTTTGTTTCAATTGCTTCTCTGACAGCATATTCTGAACTTTCAGAAAAAAATTATACCTTTCTCAAACATTTTTTTTGTACTTCCAAAAAATAACTGAGAAAGTAGGGGGGGGGGGGACTTGCGAACCCACCTTGTACATGTTTTTAAAATTAGAGTTGCTGATAATTATTTCTTACCACCTCATTTATTTACCATAACTATTACTCATTCTTTATCTTATTTGAATGGAAACATGTTCTTGAATCTTTTTATTTGAAAACAGGGTTAACTGTACCTAACATTTTCATAATCGTTTTTCTTGATTTAATATTACGAATTTTTAAAACAAACCTTTACTTAGATTCAAAATATTAATATACTAGGACGAAAATAGTTGTGTCTCTTTAATTCACATTGAAATAAATCGGTTTTATTATTTTTATCAAAAAGTACTAAATATTGCTCGGTACTTTTCTGATATAAACAATTCAATTAAAAATTATATCTGTCGAATTTAGATTTTATTCGGTTCTAAATTATTCTACCAATAAAGCATCGTTATAGGTTAATACATCTATTTATAATTCCCGAAATACCAAACTGAAGTTTTACGAACAATGCGAATATACCAGTGGCGGTTCGTGGGGAAAATGATTAGGTGACGCAGATGTTGAAGAGAAAATAAAATATGCGATTTTTCTACTTTGTCAATAAAATATTTTTATATATGTGTACACGCTCTTCAGAAGTGTAACCGTGCAAAATAAGTGATGATATGATAATATCCCAAAAATATTTTTTGAGGCTACAATGCCTGTAGTCTTATCAACTTGCCACAATAAACTGTAATATAAATTGTACTTTCAAAACTTCTTTTTCGATTTTTTTGTTGAATAATATTATTAACTGAATACATATGGAGAAACACAAGCTGTTGGAGAAATACAAGCTCTTTAACATTTTAAAATTTATTTCTGATGCATCATTATTTTCATTGTCATCCCGAAAACATAAATCTTTACTTCAAAGAAATATTCAAACATCAACCTATTTTTTAAGAATTGTTCATGATGTTTCGATTCAAATGCCCATCATACCTGTATTTTGTTTTCCAGAAATTTGTTTTGCTAGCAACGGACAAACGATCTTAACATTTAGAAAATTTTTCTAAAAAAGTGCGATATATTTTTAGGATCCTTTGATTTTGACTTACAGTAGGCTAGATTTCGAAGATAACAAACACGGGCAACAAAGTATTTTATTTCTTATGGTCTAATTGTAAGTACCCGTTAACAACGGCATGGACATTTATTATACCAGGTATTAATAAAACGATGGTTATTTTCGTTGTTTCGCGAATTATACAGGGGGTTTCTTAATAAGCGTCCAATATTTTGCAGGTTAATTTTTCAAATAATTTTGAAAGAAAGTTTTTGTAAATATGTGGTCAAGAATGTTCTGTTTTGAAAATACAGTGATCAAAAATTATATTTCTTTGGCGACTTAAGGTTAGTTCAAAAGTCTTTGAAAAGTATTATGTATACACTGTATTATTTCATCATTCAGTACACTGCATTGTGTAACAAATTTTTGTACTTGTGTAGCGCTACACTATACTTCTACACTACTTTTCCATCTAGTGTAAATATGTATCACAAATGTACTTTTTGAACGAGCATTTATGACATCTGTCAGACGACAACTGAACTAAGAATCATGAACACCTTGAATTAGGTATATTTAGTGTTAAAATGTAACACTAGTGCAACCAGCGCAGGGTTTTTACAAGGGCGTAGCCAGGGGGGGGCGATGGGGGCGATCGCCCCCCCCAAAGGGTCAAGTAAAAACCAAAATACTCGGGGGAATGCGGTTGCCGTTGCCTGTAGTGACCTTTCTTTTTTTTGGCTTTTTTGTTTCATCTGCATTGAGCCCCCCCCCCAAAACCTATGCCCTTGGGTTTCTAACAAAGCTATAATCACAATAATTTTCTTCAAACTTATACGTGAAATTAATAATTTAAAAAATATCAGCTGCGTAAAATTATTAGTCAACTTCAACTTGTCATTTTTCACAGTTTCACTGTTCAGATTAGTGGTGTATTTGTGTCTTATACAGATGTATATTTTGCTAAATAATTCGAGAACGTTGACAGATATGAAAAAAATTAAAAAACAAATAAATGTTATTGCCATCGTTAAAAAGTAAGTGGGCCAAAGAGATCGAGCCTCCCCATGTAAAATGCAAACATTTATTGCTGTTTACTTGTGAGCATCTTAAAGTGTAGCCAACATACAAAATTTCAAAAAGTAGTTAAAAAAACATTACGGAGATAATACGAAAACAACTTGTTTGTGTTTTTTTTTTAACAGTTAGATCGTTTTTTATCTTAACAGAAGCGTTTTTGACCACATATTTATAAAAACATTATCATAAAATTACTTGAAAAATCAAGTAATAGACGTTTGGAGAAAATACTTTCTTTGGGCTGCCGCCTGTCAACAGAATAACACCTTAAAAAATATGTCGGTGGTTCTATTATGTAGATTAAATTTATTTTTAATTAGTGATACATCGGTAAAGTCGCAATTATTTATTCCCCTTCCCAAGAAAAAAACGCGATTTACAATTGTTGTTTACAATGACTAATTTTATATTGCGGTGTTGTGAAGTTGCGGCATTTTCCCTGTAAAGTTTTTTATGGTTTTTTGTTAGTGGATATTATTTATATTTTGTTAAGTATTAGGTATCGTTTAAGTAGAAGATCGAGTACTTGAGATAAAATAGCGCAACGTCTAATATGGCTGCCGTAAGAAAAAAGGATGATAGTGAGAGTTTCAAAAAGTTAGATAGTTAGATATAACAGATATAACAGATTTTCGAAAATGTATGTTTTCGTGTTTTTGTTTTTTTCCAAAATATCTCACAAACCAAAACCGATAGATGCATTCTCTAAGCGCCGTCTACAACTTTGCCAACTGTTTTTCATATATCTCTTATAGTTTCCAAGATAGCAATAGATGCATCCCCAATTCTTGACACACTGTATACCTATCTATGTGGACTAAAGGTTACTATGCTTATTTATATCTGTAGTTTTACTATGCTTATTTATACCTTAATATACAGTAAGCGGCACCCTAATGCGTACATAGACGAGTGAAGGATAATTTAACTTCTTTATTGAGCACATGTAAACATGAGGTGAGAACCAACCGCGATCTAGTCGCTAGCGCAGGCATATGAAAGGCATTCGGTCTGTTAGTAGGGCTGTTTGAGTTAAAATTTGAAATACCATTTTATATTTTATTCTGGTCTAGTGCCTGATTAGAAAAGTGCGTTATTACGAGCGTATTGTAGAAGCACTACATACATTCATAAAAATAAAAATGGATATTTATCACATTGACGAAAAAGTTCAAATAATTAAATAATATTTTGGTGGTCGGTCTGTAAGGGATATTAAAGCAATTTTTAGCGAAAAATTTCAAAATAGGCAAGTCCCCGAGCGCTGGCACAGTAGTTTGAATTGGACATGCGCAGATCCTACTAACATGAACATGGTGATTACGTCAGATTTCGGCGAATCTCAACAGAGGCGGACTCGAATCATTTCATTATTATTACAAAACGATAATTCACAGTAAATTAAAACGTACTAAGGGGCTAGCTATTACAAAATGGAGCCGTATTTAGGTGTGGTAATGTTAGTGGTCCCGAAACATGGCACTTAAAAGAACTTACCCACGAAGCTCATAATATTTGGAACAGGTCAGCCCTTGAAGGAAGATTCGTTTTTCAGGGTATACCTGTTCTAAATTCCTGCTCCCACAATACCTGTTTTGAGACAAGGAAGACTATTTCGTCAGATTAAAGGTAAAATTAATTAAGTAACACAAAATCAGCTGTAATAAAACTGCAACTGTTTAAAAAAAGACGAAAAAAGTTGCAAAAATATGCCCTGCAAAATATTATACGATAGTTAAAAAGTAATGTTACTCTTTGTACCAAACAATTTATGAGTTTTAATGGGTTTTTAAGTTTTATTTTTCGTGACCACTGGCATTACCACACCTAAATACCGTCGTGTAATAGTACGCTTCATAGTACGTTTATGTGAATATTCACTAATGTATTCTGATGTATTTTCTGTGTATCGCTTTGCAATAAGTGACCTGAGCCCGACTCTGACCTGAGCTACGATTCGCCGCATCGTTGCTCTTTAGATTTCCGCTAAACACCCCCACTAAAACCAAGACTCGCCGGCCCAAGTAATTTCGCCTAACTATGACATAAAAATGTATCATTTAATATGTTGTTAATATCCACCTATGTACGCATTAGGCTGCCGCAAAACAAAGTCGTGTTAGTTACACCATTTAACTCAAGAACGTCTGGACCGATTTTTATGATATCTGATCTGTTGGATTCGTCTCCGCCCCGAATAGCAGATTAACTATTAAAATATAGGAAAATTCACGGAAAAAAAATTATACAGAAAATTAATTTTCAATTGATGTCCACTGCAAATCAGTGACATACGGATGATCGGTGATCGCGTAACTTTTGAACGACCTGACCGATTGAGGTGGTATTTACTTGAACTGCCGAGACAATGGTTCATAGCTATGCTAAGATTCGATAAGTAGCGCCATAGTCATAAAATTCATTAAAGATATTAAAAGGGCAGGACAACGTCTACCGGGACAACTAGTTTTCAATAAATAAAAAAAATTGTCCCGCTATTAAGGAGTCAGTGAAACTACAGATTCTTTGGGTAAAACTATTACGATTTAACGAAATTTATTGGTCACCAAAATACAGGGTGTCAACATTATTATTTTATTTTCGATTTCCGTAAGTAACTTCTTTATTAAACATTTTTTTTTTATAAAATTTGGTAAATGGGTTTGTTTGTGGGAAAGGAATTGTGGTAAAGATGAACCACGCAGCGGAAGGCCTTGATCTTGAAGAACCGGTGAAAATGTCGATAGAATACGGGATCTTGTGCGTTTATCTCGTCGGTTGACGACAAGAATGATCGGGGAAGAGTTAAATTTGAATCGCACCACTGTTCATCAGATTTTAACTGCTCATCCCCAATTCGATGGGCGATGAGATATTGGGGATGAGAAACGAATTGGGGATTAGAAAAATCTGTGCAAAAATGGTTCCAAAAAATCTTTCGGATGAATAAAAGGACATCAGGAGAGAAAGGTGTCTTGACTTTTTGAACGTGTCATTACTGACGATGAGGCTTGAGTGTTTCAGTACGACCCGGAAACCAAGCGCCAAAGCATGGAATGGCACACTTCAAGCTCTCCAAGACCCAAAAAAAGCAAGAATGAGCAAGTCGAAGATTTTTTTGATAGCCAGGGAATTGTCCACACAGAGTTTGTATCTCCATGTCAATAAGTAAATCAACACTTTTTTAGAGAGGTTCTTGAAACTTCGATAAAGAGTCATGAGTGTGAAACCAAACATCAAGAACAACTGGATGTTGCATCACGACAATGCGCCTTGTCACACAGCCATTTCAGTAAACGAGTTTTTAGTCAGTAAAAATATTCCTGTGGCTCCTCAGATTTCTTATTCGCCTGACTGAGTCCATGTGACTTTTTTCTCATCCTGAGATTGAAAAATCACCTCAAGGAACGTTTTTCTGGGACCATAGAAAACATTCAAACGGCTGTAACCGACCAGCTGAAAGCTATTCGAGTATATGAGTTCCAGCACTGCTATGAGGAATGGAAGAACCGTATCCAGCGCTGTGTGGCTTACCAAGGAAGTTATTTTGAAGAGGACAACACTGAATTGTAATACTATTTGAACGAGAAAAATTAAAAAAAAAACATTACTTCATTTACACACCTCGTAAACAATGTCGACGTACTAAAAATTGTCAACCTCAACATCATAGCCGACACGAAAATACAATTTTCGACATGACATTGTTGACATCGTCCACCTGTGGTGGTGAGGCACTGCCACATCTGCCTACCCTAACGAGCAGCCACTGATACATACAGGCTTATGCAAATCCTTAAAAGCGACTTTAAACGAACATTATTACGTAGCTATTAAACAATGCGGGATTATTTATAGTGCCAAAAACGCCGCTCGAAAACATTCGTCAATGCGTAAACACGTTTAAATTTATATGCATTCACACAATTATTACGTACTGTCCCTTGCCTTTGCGACGCCCAGCGCCGCCGCCAGGGCTGACATTATGTCGCCGAAACAACCAATTTTGACTCCTGGCACTCGACGGCTCCTTAACCTAAATCCCCCGAAATTTACGACCGGCTAATCGAATAAAGTGGCGCGGCGACACCGTCCGCGAGATACGCTCCACGAATCGAAAACTAACACAACTATTGGCAACACTTTCTAGTTGTACAGATACGCTGTCACTGAGCCAAAATTAACTGATGAGCTTAATCGATGGCGAATTTAAGTAAAATAAAGCTTAAGTGGACTATTTATAGTGAGCTGTGTGTCTAAAATAAACAACGGGCCTGAAAAAATAATTAGCGAGATTGCCTAGTGTTGAGCACTTGTTCCACAGACAATGAAATAACGACAGTGTACACTGTAAAAATTGATGGTACAGGGTTGTCAAATGAGAGTTTCCAACTTTTGACCTTATTCTCAAAAGTAGCCACTGCCCGCTAATAAACATAGTCGAAATGCTTTATACAGGGTGAATTTCAATTTAAATTATATTTCACTTAATTTTTTAAGCGCCGTCAATACAGAATATGACAAAATATGACAAACATAATCGTATATTATAAAACGCGTTCAATCAATTTCAAAAAAAGGACGGAGGCATAGCAGGACACGCCCAATTGTATGAAAATATTTTCAGATATCTGACACGCTTGTACAGGGTTAGTTTTATGAATGAATACCTCCCTTTATTTTCTTCATTTTTGTTCGAACTTAAAAACGTAAATCAGTTTCAGACGTTTTTTTTTTTTTTTACGTAGAACCCAGATGATAAGTTTTAGTAAAACCCCTTGTATATGTATGTATCTACAAGTTATTAAATAAACTTAAGTTCAACGTTTCTTTGCAGGTACTTGTATTAACTTGAAATGTGAAAAAAAGGAGCCAACATTGTACTCACAATTAGCAGGTTTTTTTAGAGTTTCAGAATTTTATTTGAGATATACCTACATTTCCTACAATTTCAATGTCAAAATTTGTCACTATTTTCATTGCATCAACCCTGTATATTTTACACAAAAAAAAAAGCAATCGTCCGCTTCCCAAAAATGTATAGTTTGTTACATTTCACTTTCAAAATGGGTTTGTAATTTGATTTTTTAAAAAACACTATGTTTAGACGTCCCAGAAACTTCTTACCCGTTTTGATCGTAATTATGTTTTCTATCGTAATTATGTTCGCTATGTCTTTTGACATAGCGAACTTACAAGGATGAGGTTTACACCAGTCGAGTTTACTTTTTCCAAAAAAAATTAATTTCGCGCTATGATAAAACTTTGTTACTTGTCCTACAGGGTGTTTTTGAAATATGGTTAATTGCAATGTTAAAAGTCATTACAATTTTGAATGCAATTTGCATTGTTTGTGGTGCATTGCAACACAACATAAATTAAATTACTAACTTATTTTTAAAGCAAAGTGTAATATTATACATTTTTGGAAAGCGGAAGAACGCAGCTTTTGTTTGGTGGAAACATAAGCGGAGTGTTGTGTTCAATGTTAATAGCGATTTTTACGGTTTTAATTTAAACCTTGATTGTTGTTGTTTTAGGAAGCGTCCCTAGTGGAAAATTTTGATTCCGATCAAATTGTTTTGTGCATTATTTCGTGATAAAACTATTATTTCTTTTCTGATTGGCACTTAAGGATATCATATAAATTATTCTACTTATTGGTAAGTAAATATTGTACTAAATTACTTAATTTAGTACAGTTTGAACCTTAAAATTGTAATGAAATATTACATGTTTTTAGACTGTTTTTCACTGTATAGAACCATGCAACAACAAGCGTTCTACTTCATCAGTAGGAGGTATGTTCACGATGTCCAGCAGGTATGTCCAACCTAATATTGATGTGAACATTTTCTTATTTAATCTCCTTTGATCTTTTTTTGTTTTCAAATAATTTCTGTTTACTGTGTATATATGTTTTGATACTGTATTGGTTTAAATGTTTCTAATCGTAGAAATAAATAATTTGAAGCAAATTGTTTTTATTTATCCCACCTTGAATTATAAAATCATAAAGTGGGGTATGGTTACAAATCAATTTTTTATGCAGCAACAACGAGTTTGCTGTATGAAAAATTGAATTGTAAAATGAAGTTGGCGTTGCCAATGCACGGCTACGCATTTCGATTTAGCGTCGCGCATACGCATTATGAAAAACTGGTCATCGGGACATATGGCGGCTTCGGTGCGTGTTTCCCTCCTTATCTATGGAGATTGCCCTTTTCCTATTTAGATATTTTGTGATGCAACGTGTGCGTGAAGTGCTGAATTGAAACTGTCGGTTTAGTGTGCGCATCGCAGTTCGAATTGGCATTGATAAGATGGCAGTGCACATCATTATCACTGAAAACTCGTCCCGAAGGTCTTGACGGACGTTCAAAAGCAAAGGCGATTGTCTGCTTGCGAAGACCTGCAACGCATTGAAGAAAACCCCGGATTTTTGGAGAACATAATCATAGGAGACGAAAGTTGTTTTTTTTTTTTAATACGACCCGGAAACAAAGCCTCAAAGTTCCGAATGACACACTTGTTCAAAAAAGGCTCGAATAAGCAAATCAGAGTGAAACTCATGCTCATCGTTTTCTTCGATGCCAAGGGGTGGTCCACTACGGATTTGTACCTGAGAGGCAGACAGTGAATGGTGCTTTTTCCTTAGAAGTGCTAAGAAGACTGAAGAGAAGGGCCAACCGGGTGAGGCCAGCCGTCGCTGGAAATTGGAAATTGCATCACGACAATGCACTCAGCCACACCTGCTCCAAGTTGACCGACTAATTGGCGCAAAACGGGAACGGGTGACGATTCCCCAGCCCCTTCACTTTTCGAACTTGGCTCCAGCAGACTTTTCCTATTCGCAAAAGTGAAATCCTCCCTCAAAGGACACCACCACGGGACCCTAAGTGCCGTCAAAGAAGCCTGCACGAGTACCCTTAAGGACATTCCGGAATCCGCCTACCAGGGAGCCTTCGAGTGTTTGAAAAGCCGATGGAAAAATCGTTTTAAGGTTTTGTAGAAATATCTGAAATAAATGTATTTTTCCGAAACTTTTCCCGATACTTTTTATAGGTACAAACCCTATATTTACGATTAAAATGGGTCAGCATTTTTTGGGACGTCTAAAACACGATATTGTTAAAAATCAAAGCACAAACCCATTTTGAAAGTAGCGTGTAACAAACTATACATTTTTGGAAAGTGTAAACATGCAGCTTTCATGTAAAGCATGTAAAGATATATACCTGTTGTGTTCAAAGTAGTAGCGAATTTTTACGTTAAATTATCATATTTCAAAAACACCCTGTTGGAAAAGTAAAAAGTTTTTAACATAGTGCTATAATACGTATTGAAAAAAGTAAGTTGACTGACCAAAACTGCATCTTTCTAAATTCGCTATGTCAAAAGATATTTTCTATCAAAATGGGTCAGAATTCTCTGGGACACCCGGTATAAACAAATAATGAACTCGCCTAATTACTAGACTATTCACAAGGCATTGAAAAATCAGTCGAATATTTCCGAACTGATTATTGCAAACAAATAAATAAATAATGAATAAAGTCGTGATAAATATTGACAAATATTTACTCATTATAGTTCATTCTTAAACTGAAATGACAATATTATTTACCTCATAAATTCGTAAGGCCATAAAATCAATTAAAGTATACGAATTAAATGTTTGTTTACCCCTATATATTATGGTATATGTCAATAATCAGTAATAACTTCTCTGCCTGTATTTAAAAGTCAATAAAAGCAATTTACCTACGTCATTTTTTTTGGTCATTATTCAATATACACCATTTATACTTTACTTTAATAATACTTTATTTAATTTTTAATGATCTGTTGTACTTTGTTTTTGTAGAATTGCGCCAGCGGACAAACATTTTCTTATAATAAGGTTAGGATTCATCTCAAGTTAAATGCTTATTTACTGCTTGTAGCAGATGCAATAATTGGCTACTTAAGATGAAGAAATTAGCCATTTAGTCGTACTGACACTACTGACAGACACTAATAATTTGTTGTTCTATTCAATAAATTCACTACAGTATAACGTACGAGAAATGTTATTGTCAAATAACATCTTCACATCACTTTGTTTGTGGTTAGAGCCTTCTGCAATTATTAACACAAAACATTTTAAACTCGATATCATACACTTACGAGGAATATCAACAAAGAAATCAAAAATCGTAAAAACTAGAAAATATAGGTATGGGGAAACGTTAATGTGATTCGAAGAAGTTTTAATTAAAAATAATTCCAAATAAAACAATACACGATGTTTCATTTAAAATAACCGTCTTTTGAATGATGTTATCAAAATGTACTTAATCAAAACGTAGAGCGATGAAACTGATGAATTTGATTGAACCGATTTTTTAAATGGGATTTATAATAATGAAAAGTTTCTTTATTATTTGTAAGCAGTTATTCTAGTAAGGAAAGTATTTTTTTTAATTGAACTTAAAAATTTCGTTTGAAGTTTTTTTTTGTGTGTTATAATAGCCTTTTATTTAATAATCACCCTCTAAAATACGGTATGGGTCTTATGCTCCGTTATTATGATACGATATTTCAAATTCCACCAGACACTACTGGGTTATACAGGGCGTCAATGAAACGATGTATTAGTTTGCCTATCTTTTATATTTTGAGAATAAAATTTTGAAATATGGAATCTCTATTTTCACATATTAGACATCTGAACAACATTTTCGGTTTTACCAAAAGTGTAATACACTTTCAAATCTCAAATGGAACACAAACAAATTCTCAAATGGAACAGCCTACACAATGAGATACTAAAAATGTAAGTAGATATTACATTAAGTAAGTAAAAATGTACCTACATGGGCTTTACCATGAAACTTTGGCTCATGTTTAATATTTGTTCCCTACATTGAAGTAGGGGAGGTTTTTTAAAAATTAAAGGAAAAAATAAAATTTGAGACAGTTCTATTTGTTAATCAGTCCTATTAATCCAGTACTGTATTATAAATTGGTCATGAACCAAACAATTGTAATGAAAATACCTATCTGAATGTATTCTTTGAACGCTGTGTAAGCTTACTTATTTCGTTTTACACACGCTCTTCTGTTTATCCACAACCGTACGAATTTATAGTATTACAAGAACATACTTAAGCGGACGTGGGTTTAGTAGCGGCACAAATAGATTGTTATGATTTTACCTGCTCAGATGGATTAAAATGTTTTTATAATTAAGATTGGAAAATATAAAAGTAACGTTTACATCTTAAATAATGTTAATGTAACAGATAATACTAAGGATACGCTTAACGTTATACCTTTATTGCTAAAAATAACAAATTTATAGGGTCATTGAGCGTATAATATTTTATACTAAATCTCGGCCTCTCCACAAAGTTAAACAACGCTAGAAATATTTTCCATAAAATTAAACAACTGCTCAATAGGTTTGACACATGTAAAATTTAAACCCGCGGGAACTCAAAAAATAATTGAACGATTTTGATATGCTTGTTAATAATGGAAAGATAATTTTCTTCCAATTTCTGCTACCGAAAATAATTTAGAGAATATTAGAAAGTACATGATGTACAGGGTAAACAAGCAAACGATGCAAAACATCGGAAATTTTTGCTAGTGACAATCTTGATGTCCGAATAGGTCCACAAGGTGATTGGAGCTTCTTATCACAGAAGATATACAAAAGTCAGGGTACCGATTGGCTCAGTTTTCACTTCTTATTCAAGCAATACCGATTGGATAAGATTTCATAATCGGTCTAAATTTTAACAATTTTTCACAGGGTGGAATGATTACTATATTTTTTTAAATTAATAAAAAAAAATCAATTAAACGTCAACTTTATTTAACTTTACATAGACGTTGTCAACCACACAACTTTTTCAACAGTTTAAGACTTAAAGTTAATATTCACAACATACTTACATTTGTAATATATGCATTTATCCGATTTTCCGCAATGCACGTACATATTTGGGTGGACCTTCATTTTTTCTCAGCGAGCCGGGTGAAAATCAGTTCTGGGTACCTAAAAACTTGTGCGGAAACCAATACTGCCGCGATCGGAACCTTTTTTCCCGTGCCGCAAAGTGCCGGAAGTTTCTTATGGGATTTACATGTTAAAAATCACTGAAAACGTTCGATACGCTCAAAAACTATGAAAGTCATCAAATCTGATAGTCGCAAGGATATATTTCCATGTATCTTTTCCTCCTGAATCAGATGGAATTCAGGAGGAACGTCAGATTTCGTTTATTCGTTGAGTGAAAAAAATTATGAGCCAAAAATTGCGAAAAAACACCAACTTAAACTAAAAAAAAATTGAAAAAAGACGAAATAATTTATTATGGTGATTGTACCTGACTCTGAGGAGTATTAAGCATATCATGATTCAAAAGTAGAGGTAAAAATCTACAATTTGACGTCCGGTTGAAGTCTGTAGGTGCCTCTGAACCGGAGACGATCATTTCAAGTTGTACGCAAAATTCCGGAGCGTATATGGCGGAAGGCGATTTTTATGTTTTTTCAATCCTGATTCTCAAACGACAGATTCTCCTGAATCGACTTGCATAATTTAACGGTAGTATGAAATGCTCCATATCATAGGAATAATTCATCATCTTAATATAATATTACCTTTAACTTGAAGTCATTTTACATTGATTATAAGAGAATTTCGGATTGGAACATACTATAGTGTCCGACGTTCGTACTTGTAAGGTTGGCATCATACTTTGGAGTTGGGGAGCTGCGTACCTTATTCTTCCCAGGCAATGACAAATGGTCTAGACTTTGAGATTCTGTTCGAGAAAATTAATTTTTTTAAGATTCCATAATAAGTTACATCTTTTCTTATTTTAACTCATTTTTATACGTATAAATTCAATTTAAATAATCTTTTTATAAATCTTATTCGTTCTGAAATGAAGTGAATATTAGAAGTGTGTATGTGCTTAGTAAGAAACATTAATTGAAATTGAATCCATTGAAAATGAGTTCTCAAAAGAATTTTTTTATTATAGTTTCATAATTCATTCATGTTTGCTCATAAGAGAGGCTTTATCGCAAGTCGGGAATAAATTACGATAATCTTTCATCACTGACATTAGATACTGTCGTTGTTGCTCATCTTTTGTCAATATATTTTTAAAATCAGACATTAATTTGACTCCTCTTTCCGCAATATCGTTGACTACTTTCAAATTTTCAACAATTTTCAAACCCTTGTAGGTTTTTACCTCTACTTTTTAATCATGATATGCTTAATACTCCTCAGTCAGGTACAATCACCATAATAAATTATTTCTTTTTTAAATTTTTTTAGTTTAATTTGGTGTTTTTTCGCAATTTTTCGCTCATAATTTTTTTCACTCAACGAATAAACGAAATCTGACGATTACATCTGATTCAGAAGGCAAAAATACATGGAAATATGTCCTTGCGACTATCAGATTTTATGATTTTCATAGTTTTTGAGCGTATCGAACGTTTTCAGTGATTTTTAGCATGTAAATCCCATAAGAATCTTCCGGCGCTTTGCGGCACGGGAAAAAAGGTTCCGATCGCGGCAGTTTTGGTTTCCGTACAAGTTTTTAGATACCCAGAACTGATTTTCACCCGGCCCGCTGAGAAAAAACGAAAAAAAAAATTAAGGTCCACCCTAGTATATATGTATTAATCGAGATTTTCCATGTTTCCAATCTTCTCTTGTTTCAACTCTAATCAACTTGTAATTACTATAGTTTACTATAGTAATTATTATATATAGTATTACTATAGTTTACTATAGTAATTTTTAGAGTGTGTTGTCCTGTAAATAGTTTTTGTTTTTTTCTAGGTACATTTGTCACATATGTATATAGATAGAACTGCCAATGTTCGTAACTTACCACCTTACCTGACAGTAATAGCAACGTTGATTAAGCCCTGAAGAAGGAGAAATAAATCTCCGAAACGTTGGTAAAAATCGAATAGTTGTTGTTCATTCCCGGACTTAAAATCCAACTAGCCAAAAACTAA
Source organism: Aromia moschata (assembly GCA_029963805.1). Lineage (NCBI taxonomy): Eukaryota > Metazoa > Arthropoda > Insecta > Coleoptera > Cerambycidae > Aromia > Aromia moschata. Next base: position 385,790 of record JAPWTK010000308.1, on the reverse strand, counting down.
TAGAGAAGAAGGTCACCAAATTCCCCATAGATTGATAATATTTTTAAAAACTTTATATTTATAGTTCGCGGGTAAATTTAGGTTCATATGGTAACGAAACAAATTTCGAATTGTCAGTATCTCTACGAAAAGTCGTGAAATTGTACAGGGGCTCTCTTAAATTTATGCTTCCTTATTAACGTATCTATTAAATGGACTGAGTAACCGTTATTCTTAGAGATATCCTTAATCAAATTTTTCTCGTGTTCAAACCTCTCTTTACTGAGGGGAAAACTTAACAAACGGTGAATTAGAAAATTAAAACTTGCTATTTTCAATCAAAAGCACATCAAAATCGATCAACTATTTTTCAAATTACAGCGGGTCAAAATATAGCTTAAAATAGAGCCTATCGACGAGCGGTTTACGTATTGAAGTTACCGATTTCTTCATTTAAATTTAAATTCTTATAGTATTTTGTTGATGTTATAGGTGTATGATGAATGATTTCTATAAGTGCGCGCTCACATGCGAATCATAGCTTTTCTCTTCGTTGAACAACAGGCCGAATACGTTTTGAATGATTAAAAATACATATCACAAGCATGCTTTTTTACTATTCCGTCAATGGCCAGCATCGGCATCATGCACTATAATGTCGTTTATTGCAGCCACACACTTCTGTAACTGAACTCTTTAAGACGTTCCTAAAATCTTCTTTTCATTCCATAAAAATATTTTGAGATATTTTGACACGTGTAAATAAAAACTCGCTTGTTGAATTTTGTTTTTGCACGAGTTTGATAAATGTGGAAGCAGTACCTATGTAGTACCTAGGTGATTGATCGAAACCATTCATTAAAAGTATTGTAGAAACGACTGGACTTTTACTGGCCTACGACTGGCTAATTGGCCTATGACGAAATTTATGAAACTATTTTCCAGCAAATACTTCCTTATTTGAAATCGAATTGTGCATTTTTTATCATATACACTCAACATCCACATATCCGAACTCCAAATTTCCGAACTCACGATATTTCCGAACTTTTTCTCACGATATTTCCGAACTTGTACTTCCACACAACCGAACTTGTCGCTGAAAACCGCGAAATTTGAAATGAGAAAAAAAATGTAAACACGATAATGCGATTGTTATCAAACATTTAGATTGTCACAGAATTCAGCAAAGAGGAAATCGCCCTCCCTCAGCAACACACCTGAGACAGGTTCTACAAGAGTTCTTCTTTGTACAAACCAGTGGAAAACACTTATTTCAAATGGCGTATCATAAATACCGGTGCACTTTTTTGTGTCAATCCGTCCACTCAATTTTCGTCTCTTTTCAACTTCCGACAAGTAAATTTCTTTTTTCTCAAGAATTTCTGCCACTGACGATTTACAAATATTGTACATTTCACATAGATCAACATTTTTAACACCATTTTTTGCGTGATTTATCAGATCCAGCTTTTGCTCCAAGGTTAGACTCTTAGCAGGCTCTTTCCTCTGCAAATAAACAGTACAATAATGTTTGTTTTGTATCACGGTTTTCTTAAAAATACATATTTTCTCATCATTTTTCATTTCAGTTTTAAATTATTATAGGTTACGTCAATAAAATGTTCAATAAAACAAACCCTTACTTTGAATTACAAAATAATTACCTGCATCACTCTCTCCTTTGCACCTGACATTTTTTTTGTTTAAAAAAAACGTTCTTTTATTAACATGTACACATGTATGTATGTATTACATTTGCATAAAAACCTCGAAAAACAAAGAAAAGTACTAGAATGAGCCAGAAAAACCCTTTGCGCATGCGCCAGCAGTTCGGTTATCCCGAGGTGATGAGAGTTCGGAAATGTGGAAATTTGCGGAACGGAAAAGTTTGTATATGTGGATGTTGAGTGTATTTCGATTCTACATGTACTTTTAAGTGTATTTTCATGATAATCCCCTACATCTATCTTATCTTTTATCGTTTTTGAGTTATTTCGAGTTTTTCGAAATTTTGTTCATTAGCTCCAAAACATTTGAAACCATTTTATAAAATAAAGTATCGGAATTGGTACTTTAAAAATGGTAATTTTTAAAATAAAGTAATATTACATTATATGTAAATTCATGATTTTCCATGTTGACGAACACAAAAAGCAAAATATAATTATTTTTGTGGCATGCTATTGAAAAATCAAACGGTTTATTAGGTGTTATAAGCAACTTAAAAAAAATGTTAAATAACTAAAAAACTGTTAAATATACGTATAGGGATTGCTAATATAAATCGATGAAGAATTTAATTCTACAGCAAAATGTAAAGTAGGTTCTATTTTAAACACACTGTACATAATGGACGAATAATAAAAGCATTGTTGCAAAGTGTTAGGGTTCTACTAATTACAGTACCGATAAAGATACTTTATTTTCTAAAATAATCGCTACAGGTAGTTTCAAATGTTATGGTGCGAAAAACAAATTTTCAAAAAATTCAAAATAACTCAAAAACGGTAAAAAAGAGAGGTTTAGGGAATTTAGGTCTCATGAAAATTTACTTTAATAAACGCGTAGAATCGAAATATGTAATAAAAAAAGGGATATATACAATATATACATATTATATATGTATAACCGGAAGTCAGAAGGCTTATTAGCCAAAGTCCAAACTTTCAAAAATCAATAATTCCTAGGAGCTCTAATACTTTTAATAAATGGTCCTAATCAATCACCCTGTATATGTACAGGGTGTTTAGCTACTCGTGTTACAAACTTTGAGACCGCACAGGAAATTTGAGGCTGAACAAAAAAAGATCCTCTTCAACATGGTCCAATTCGTTAGCGTATTTGAGATATTTCGATTTTTAAAATTTTTCAAAATTTTACGTCGTGGACGAAAAACGTTTAGAACATCGTTATATCGAACGCTACAATATATTTGAGGGTACCGTTCTATTCTGATAACGGATTCTACGTCTTTGCTACGAGAAACAACCTCGCTTGATCCTAGAAAAAAATCAACTCAAGGCAGTATGATCTGAATTTTAAAAAATTTCAAAATTTACAAAATTTTGTAAAAGTATAATACTGTATTTGCGATATAAGTTTCATACCTAAATGGCCATTTTGACGCTCCGTTTTGCGACAGTTTTGCCACTTTTGTAAATTTCGAAATTTTTGAAAATTCAGATGATACTGCCTTGAGTTGAATTTTTTTCTGGGATCAAACGAGGCTGTTTCTCGAAGCTTTAACGTATAATCCCAACGGTGTCCTCAAATTTATTATAGAGTTCGATATAACGATGTTCTAAACCTTTTCCGTCCATTCGTTTTTCGTCCATAAGATTTTGAAAATTTGAAATATATATATAACCGTAAGGAATCGGACCATGTTGAAAAAGACCTTTTTTGTTCAGCGTCAAATTTACTGTGCGAACTCAAAGTTTGTAACACGAGGAGCCAAACACCCTGTATAGATTAAACTCGTACAAAAACACAACGCAAAAACCGAGATTCGCATATGTAGGTACAAGCAAATGATTTAATCATGTAAACGGCATATGAATTGTGTGAAAATACGAAAAGAACTTGAAACACAGATTTACATAACACATACAATTTAAACAGTGTTGATGGTTAGGTTAATTAACCATCATTATTATATAAATAAAATAGATAACCCTTTAATAATCACAGGATCACAAAAACAAAAACATTGGTTGAGCGAGAGGTGTGAGAATGATTTCTTAAACATGAATCTGACTTTGATTTAACTCTATCGCCTCTGATTTTGGTTTCTTCTAGGTGAGAAAAATTCATAGAAAGCCCCATAGCATGCAGGTATAGTTATGGGATTACATAAGCCAGCTAATGCTGATGTACAAAATTCATGTTTCCTTTTCTGAGTTATACTTACTTACAGACCTTGGGTAAAAAAAATATGTGGTTTTGTAGTTACGGAGTTGTGGTGGTATGTGAGGTTACTAATCCAGAGATATACAGATTTGGTAGTCTGATGCATAAGATCTATGTTTTCTTTGATTTTTGTGGTTATACAAAACACGCACATCCTAGGTTATGGTCATGGTGTTTTGTGGTGTTTAACTTCATTTGTTCAGATCTCCGGAGTATGGTGTTACTGGGTTTGAGTTTATGAGATTATGGATTACATAACTGAATACATTCCTCGTAGCCTACGAGAGGTTTACCCATTTTCTAACCCGGCTAGGTTAGGTTTTTTTTTAGACGAACGACCGATAGGGTTAAATAAACGTCTTTCGAAAACAACAACCTCACCTCTTCATAAAACTAGAAAATTTTTTCAGATGATCAAAATTAGAGAACATGTAAGGCAAGTGAAATAGTGACAAAAACATTAACATAGTCTCCTCTTTTGTAAAATGCTTCTTGAATTACACTTGTTTAAAGGGTTGGTCCTTCCAATCTACTACGTGGATATGAAGATAAAAAATAAGGGTTTTGTTTTGTGGACACTAGACCGACCTCTCATACGCTATTTTAAGGAATATTCGAAAACAATCACAGGAACGTTTTAAAAAGTTGTGTTACTTGAAGGTGAGTCGCATAATTTATTATACCTACTTGTACTTATACCCATAGAACCAATAACAGTGCAAAGGACACATTCGTTTCATGCATCAGTGGTTTCCTTTGTTCATTTAAATTCCTTTTAGCAACTTTATAATTCTATGATAACTGTAGTGATAATACGAACATATAGCGAACTAAAAAATACTTAGCATTCGCTAATGTAAGTAAAATAAAAATATATTCATTTAATTTTGCTAAAAGGAGCAAAGATGAACAAGTTAATGTATGGTAAATATATAAAAAATGAAAACCTTTTCAAATGAGTGCGCTTTTATTTTATCTGAAAGACCGACCTTGCAAAATTCAAGCAATTAGTATAAGCTGGTATGTCAATATGAACTTTGCAGTATGTAAGATTTATAGATACAATTAGCATTATTCCTAAATTAAGAACTTAATTTTTGGTGTCCACTTTTTCTGACTTCAAAATTTCAATGAAGTGATAACAATTTAAACACATAGAAATACACGGCAATAGTACTGCACAAATTCAATAAAACCGAAACAACTTTTCGGAAAAAACCCGAACCAGGTCAAATTTTAATTACCAAAATGCATATTTTGACTTCCATGTCACCATTATTTTGTTGTCAATTATTTTGAAGAGAATGACATCATCCTCACTTTTTCCAAATCGCAATCTTAATGTAAAAAAAATATTTAAAACTAAAATATCACCTGTAAAAATTTGAAAACAAATGTAAAACAAAAATAAACAATAATTTATCAATTTATCTCTTTGAAATTTTTGAGGAAGCATTTTTTATTTGGTACTTCAAAAAAACGGACATTTTAAAAGCATAAAACAGAAGGAATAACCACAAATTTGAATAGACTACAACAAAAATAAAAATATAAAATAAAAAATTAATAGTAAAATATTATATAAATTATTACGTCAACGTTACGGCAGTCAAATATGCATTTTTCTTGCATATGCATTTCTTTCAGTTTTATTGAATCTGTGACGTAATTTTGTCGCTCTTTGTATATTTTATTTGCAAAAGAGTCCATTACTTTAGTTTTTTTTTTTTGTAAAATAGAGGTGTTTGTTTTTTTGTTAAAATACATAAAAACTAAGAAAAAACGGGAGTTCTTCATTGTGAAACTAGTAAACAATGTAAAACATAATTTTTACAACAAACGCAAATGAAAATTTATTGCAGAACTAATGGGTTATTTTTCTCAAATATAAAATCAATCTGCCTCACCTCCAAGTACTAAGAAGTGGAAAAAAATGATTGATATTATTTTAGTACTAGCTGTCCTCTTCAGAAAGTATGTGGGACTAGTTACATGAACATTTTTTAGGAATAATGGCTCATAAAATAAAAAATACATACTGCAAATAAAAAACGTGTTAGTAGAAGCCTGAAAGATAAAAATGAAACAAAAATATGAAATAGTATTTAAAATGCTTATTCAAATTTTGAAATTAAACTGCATCATCGTAACAATTTATTTGAGCTTCTCTATAAAGTAGTTATTTATTAAATAAACGATTCAAATTTACGCGGCGCGTCGCGGCAGAAATATAATATTTTTTATTTTATGTAATAACAGGATAATAATGTAAGATCCTGTTAAAGTCACACATACTCTGGTATGATCCAAGTAATGTATCTTCTTAACTTGTACCTAAATAATGAATTTGTGAAGGATTTGGTGTCGATATTTTATAGATCTCAGAAAATATGAGAGTAGAAATTTTGATCAACGTCTTTGACATTTTCATTTGAATATATGATTTCTAACAAGGACTTTAATTTTTAGTTGGAGAGCGCCTATACTACTATGATTTTATTAAAAAAAATCGCATTGAAAAATTTGCCATTGGATTTTATTGCCTTGAAAACTGAGGAACTTATGAGCAATAAAAAAAAACGTGTCACTATGTTGTAAAGGAGAAAAATTGCCATATTTTATTATAAAATTATATCACATTATTCAACGTATTTGTACAGCGAACGTTGCACCTACTGACACAGGAGCACTGCAATCAAATCAAATCGAGGCACCCCCCCCTCTTTTTTATTTTGTAAGAAAAAAATAATATTAGTTATAGCATTATAACGTTATAGCATTTAACTATAGTACAACAAAAAAATAAGTATCCAACTTAGAAGCTCTCCTTTATAAAAAAAATGAAGGGTGTAGTTTTTCTGTTTTTATTGCTAAATGCTATCTTGTTTGGAAAATCCAAATTTTTAAAAAAGTGGTGTTTAAAATAGTTTTAATATTTTGTTTAAAGTATTTACTTTATTTTTTTTAATATATATCTGCACGAGCAACGTCAAGCAGCAGGCACGAGATTTAGTTAGCATTAGTTAAAAAGCAACATATAAAATTATTACGTATGATGCAGTGTTAGACAGGGTTGGACTGGGCTTCCATTTTCTATCCTCCATCAAGGCTTTTCTAAAATGTGACAGATCTTATTACACGCGTGGTAAATTGTTTTTAAACAGGGGCTCTTTGGTTTTTCTTTCGTTTGAGGGAGAAAAATCTTAAGCGTAAGACACAAGCAACTCAGCCCGACCCTGGTAGTGAAATAATTAAGGATATAAAACTGAATTCTTGAAATTTACCTTCTGGTTCTTTGGCAATTACCGTCGAACTTCTATCGACTCCGCCTTTCTTATCTTCTGAGCGTTGCCCAGAAAATAAATAAATTATCTGATTTGCCAACATGTCATAATAAACTTAGATAATCTTAGGATGTACAGATGTATGGTATACTCGAATACTTGATAGTTTGTTATAATAGTGCCCCAAATAAATACTGTGCAATGAATGGCTAATGGAAAATGCCGGAGGTGATATGGTGCTATTACGATGGCTGATGGCTTCCATATTCGGTTAGCTTTAATTTCATTATTGGATCACAAGGTTCAAGCCAAATATTATAAAAGTGAGGAATATTTTCATCAGAGGTGATAATTTGAGTTCGGATTCCGGAAAGCCGCAACAGAATCGGACTCAGGTCACTATTTTTACAAAACGATAGTTTACAGAAAATATATTGTAATACAATAATGAATACTCGAATAAACATATAAAACGGGAAATGAAATGTGTCTCAGTCGGTCTGGGTTTCTGACTCGCATGGAGACCTATATCTAAAATAATGATACACAATCACTAGGGACTTTTTTTAAGTCATCTTCAGTTAAACCTAAACGAATATCACTTAACAGTAGTTTACGCATTGAAAAAATTCCTTCAGCGTATAGTGTCACCAAAAGACAGTATAAGTTATATATATATGGAGTATATTTTTTATTTTTGGCGTGCCATTTTATTTTTGACTTTATATAATAAAAAATAATTATATCAAGACTAATAAATGAAAATGGCGGCCAAAGTTGGATATCGAAACGGGTTGGGTTAACGAATTTCACTTTTTAGAGCTAAAATTTTCCATGAAAAGTTGAAACGTCAAAGTTATTTTTTTTATTGCAACATGATACTGTTTCGACGTTTCTGTTGCAATTTGCTGTCATACATATGTATAATTTGTGCAAAAATCAGTTTTTATATCAAGCCTCACCAGAGATGTCAGGCCCCAAACTTTCGAAAAATTACAAAATTTAATAAAAAGAGAAGGCCACACTTATCAATGGTCTTACTCTAGCTATAGTAAGTACTCTATCATATCTGATTTAATTTAGATTAGATAGAAAATCAGCTTTGATTTTTAAAGCCTTGATGGAAAATGTCAGTTTCAAAAAGTTGAATTCGTTAAATTTCGATATCCAAATTTGGACGCCATTTTCATTTATTAGCTTTGAAATAAGGCTTTTGATATGGAGAACCAAAATTAAAGATAATTTTCTGAAAAAAAAATCCACACAACAAAGATATTTAAGTTAACGGTAATGCCTGCAAAGTCAATAATTGATTCGCGCCGCTAGACAAACATGGCCGCCACTCATAAGCGGTTTAGGTAAAAAATAAAAATGGACCTGTTTTAAACTGCCAATATATAATGGAATAACATATATGTATATAAAAAAAAAATATGAAATAAAAATAAATATAGATTGACCCCGCAGTAATAATAATAATAATTAAAAAAACTGGAAACATATGGCTTGTCCTTAGGAGAATAGTTTACATCATTATATGCTATTAAACAAAACATAAACAACCACAACAGGCATTACTGAATATGTGTTTACGAAAACTGCAAATGCTGGATACAGCCGATTGGAACACATGTATTCCAATACCTAAAGGGTACACAATACATCACACCTTATCTCCTACTGTACTACAATATAGTCCATGTATAATTAACTTTTCGTTCTGTCCTTTGGTGACAGATTAAAAGGACTTTTTCATTGCGTAAACTACTTAAAGTTACTACGTTAAGTGAAAGGCTTAACTGTGAAAAATTAGAAACGTACCTAGTGATACAGTATCATTATCGACACAGTCAGTCTCCATGTCAGTCAGAAACTGAAACTGATTAAGATATGTGTTGGTAAGTTTTTTTATTTATACCTTTTATTTTCCGTTTTGAATGTTTATTCGAGTAGTCATTATTATATTATGAATTCACTGTTTCACTTTTCACTGTTTCCTGTAACATCGTTTTGTAATAACAGTGACATGAGTTCGACTCTGTTGCGGTTCGCTGGAATTGATGTTGTAAAAATAACAGCATTGGTTACTTTTTACGTCAACATGCAAACCGCATAGTGACGTCTCATTTGTTTAGGTATTTACATATCTCCAAAATATTAATTCAATACATTAAAAATGTTTTATTACCTTTTTCCGTTTTTTAACAGTTTATATACTTCAAAAACGTAAAAACTTATTTATTTCGTAAATCATTTATTTTATAATAGTACTAGATGCTTGTAGATTGTGATCTAATACTAGCATATCCGTCTGAAAAGCCACCAACCACTACTGGTACTATAGAAAATATTCATTAAAATTAATTTACAAGTATTAATTCATTCAAGAAAAACCGTTTTCATGTGACGGATCTTCGTACGTATTCTAAATAAATATAAAGTACGTACACATATTTATTAATTAAGTGGAAATTCTTGAAACACTCTAACATTACGTCATTTTGAATTATCTTGAATTTAAAATGTGAATTTGAATCTAAAAAGTGTAACCAACAGTTTATTCCACATATTTTCCACTAAATGTGAATAATCTTAACACCGTATAAAATTTATTAAAAATTAAATCGGTAAGATGATATATCTTAACACTGTATAAAATAGATACACTGGCAGACAAAAAAAGTGTCATATACGGTAGACTACACCACCAAACCCCCCATGTTTTTTGGGTCGCCGAATCCGAATCCGCAGTCGGTTTAAAACCCTGATAAAAACGTCATAGTTTGTTCATAACCTCAAAAAATGATCTAAAATCGTCAATGTTGCCATTTATAAGGTTAATTTGAGAATCTATATTTCCAATAACCCCAATATTCGCATAGCCTGAAGATCTGTGAGCAAATCTTCTCAAATCCAATTAAACCTTAACTCCATTTCTAAAATCTTAGTCTGAGAACATTCGATTATAAATCCCTTTTATGTGATCATAGGGTTTAAGGTTATTTGGTCACAGGATGCACGGCTTCTACGTCTCGGATCTACAAACCCCTCGTACTATGAAGTTACTGGGTTTGAGGAAGTAGCGTTAAATATTTATAGAGCATATGGTGCTTGAATACAGTTTCCAGGATTATGGGGTTATAAAGTCTGCAGTGAATTGAAATGAATTCGATTCAATGAGCTACGTGGTTATCGATCACAGGTTCTCAAACTTTTTTGCCTCGTAGACTACTAGACGTTTGTTGTAGACCCCCTGCCTGTCAAATATTGCATTTTCCTAAACTTATCAACTTCAAATGTTTTGACTACTAACATAGTGCTGTTAGCATTGATAGGGTTATTTTGTGGATAGGATAGGATCAGGATTATTAAGTATGTCATGGCCAAAAAAATAAATACACTATATATAGAGACACCAAAAAAAACGTCATCAACTCTGGTATGAACGAGAAAGATGGAAATAGGTATGTTAAGTTGTTATTCACTTTTACGAGTACTTTCACAATTGTAAATAAAATCTTAATAATGCAGTTTGACGTAGTTATGATTTTTTTGAATTTTTTTTTGAGTCTATAATGGAACTAATTTCATAATAACTCTAAACAGGATCTGAAACTGTGCTTCCACCTGGCGGCAAAGAACCTTACTTTCCTATAAGAAGACATCATTAGTCTACATTGAGGGATATGCAGGTTTCTACAACTTAAACTTTTATAACTTTTATACTCAAATATTCTACTGGTCAAAAAAATAAATACACCTGTTTGAATTTGTGTTTGTGGACATACAAAAGAGGTAGGTAGCACATACAACAAATTTATATTATTAAAATATGAAATACACATAATTTTAGATAATTTGACTGATAAAATGGGTAGGAACAAACACTGCACTGCCGAAAAGCGTGCAGTGATACAACGATTACAAGAAGAGGGCCTTTCTTACAGAAAAATCGCAAGTACGGTAGGGTGTTCTGTAGGAATGATTCAAAATGCCTTAAAATATAAGGAAAAGACGGAAAATAGAGGCCGAAGACGAAAAAACTACTGATCGAGTGGATCGTCAAATTATCATGTCCGCAAAACGCAATCCATTTGCGTCGTCTACTGACATTTTAAAGCAAATTAACGCGACTGTATGTGCGAGAACAGTAAGGCGACGATTAATAGAGGCTCAGTTGTATCCACGAGTACCACGCAAAGTACCTCTGCTAAAATCCATACATGTTAAACAAAGAATACAATTTGCAAAAGATCATATTACCTGGACGGGCAAAGACGGAATTAAAATATGGCGTAATATATTATGGTCAGGCGAATCAAAATTTGTACTGTTTGGGTCAGATGTCCGGCAGCTCGTCAGGCGTCCTGTCTATAAAGAATTTGACCCCAAATACACAAAGAAAACCGTCAAACATGGTGGAGGCGGCATAATGGTTTGGGCGTGCTTCTCGTGGTTTGGGGTAGGTCCAATATATTAGATAAAAGGGACGATGACAGCAGACAAATTTTAAATGACGTGATGCTACCGTATGCTGAGGATCATATGCCTCTCGTTTGGATCTTCCAGCAAGACAATGATCCGAAGCATACGGCCAGATTAACAAAAGAGTGGTTTCTCGAAAATCAAGTTACCTGCCTAAAATGGCCTGCCCAATCCCCGGACGTCAGCCCAATAGAAAACTTGTGGCAAATTGTTAAGAAAAAAAGTTTCTTCTGACCAGCCATCTAATAAACAAGAGCTGTGGGAGGTTGTAAAAACCGCATGGGAGTCTATTCCGGTCGAGGTTTGTCGCAAACTAGTGGACTCCATGCCAAATAGATGTCAAGCAATTTTAAAAAACCACGGCCATGCCATTAAATATTAATTAAGGATTAAATATTATTATTATTATATCAGTTAATATTTTTTTAGTTTATTTGTAGTAAATAAATACCGTTTTTAATTCACAATGTGATGTTGATTTATTTTTTTTGTCCAACGAAATAACTGTTAAATACAACTTATCACTATCTCACATACACCATACCAAAAATTTCAAATTTTTCAAATAATGGCTAACTACTCTTTATATCGAGGCTTTCATCTAAATAGGTAAAAACTTTATTTTATCTTCAAGTGTGGCTAATACTGAGGATTTATTCTAGGCCGAACTGGTGTATTTATTTTTTTGACCATGACTGTATGTACACACAATATGTGTTAGGTATAATAAGATATTTACGGAATTCTTAAATGTTTATCATGATCTTCCTACATCGGATCCTCTCACGTGGACCTCCATTTACATTTCATGCACCCCCCTCTTTTTTTTCTCGTTGACATGGACCTTCTGCCATTCGAAATGATACCTCTGGAGGTCCATACAGGCTACTTTGGGAATCTACATTATATGTAGATTCAGCGGAATTTGATTTTTTTTTCTGTGGCAACCTGATCCCAAGAGATAGAAACGGGGTTAAGGTTTATCGGTTTTGAGAATTTATGCTCACATACATATCTTCAGGCTATGGGTTACTGAGTTATTCTCAGGTTGTCTACTAAAATACCTCCGAGATATGTCGTTTCTAATTCCATATGCTCAGCTACCTGACTATTGGATTGTTGGTTTCAAGAGTATGGGATTATTGGGTTTGAGGTTGTCTGCTCACGAACCTCCGATATATGTGGCTTCTAGTTTTATACATACATATAGACCCCGGACGTTATTAAGTAGTTTAAGTTCCATAGGTATTGTGATTTTCAATTCAACCATATAAATTACAAAATTGGCGTTTCTAGACCATCTTTTGAGGGTAAGGACGAACTACAACGTGATGAGATTGAACCCATTGTGGATTCGTATTCCGTAACCCAAAAAAACAAACAAACAAATACTATATTTGTTTGTATGGTGAAGTAGTCTACTACACATTACACGTTTTTTTTCTGTGACGTTGTTATATACTATTTATTCGTCACAACTGACGACTACAATATTTCTTTTATAAAAAGGTTTTTATTAAAAAAGCTTATTCCTATAACTGCACACTCTATTATACTATCAGAAAACTACTTACTCCAGGAAAAAAAGCGCAAATATATTGAATTATATTTAATGCCTTTAAGGATACTATGAACATTTTTTATAAAAGGTAAAGAAACCCAGAAGTGAATATAAAGATACCGATGTTTTAGAAGATAGACAACATTCAACAATTAAAGAACCTTTGATAGACGAACAATAGAACAACCTGTCTACGATTCATACACCAATTCATATCCATTTCATAATAAATGTTGAGCACAAATACTAATGAACACTTTTAAGTAACAACGTAGAAAAAAATAATCCATAAAAAATTACAGAGCTAATTCTGCAAAATCCAAAACCCCATTCTCCAGAGACTTTTAACAGAGTTCCTAGTAAACATAAACATTAGGAATTATGGCAGGTACTAACCTCAGTGGCGAGAGTTTGCGACAATGAAAGTGGGACAAAATAAAATTATCACACTGTTCAACTTCTTGACTTAAATCGCGCTAAAATGCTGACTAAGCATAACTTCTTATTATTCCTTTATTAACATTCCTAAAAATAAGCTTTAATGAGGCACAATCCAAATTTTACTTCAAATCATATATAATAAAGATAATAAATTGTCAGTTAATAAATTATATCACTACTTTTAACATCAAAGGCAATGCTTATTTTAACTATCAAAACCAACTCACACATCACAGCAGACTAAATACAAATAGATAGGTACACAGTTTTTTATTCGAATGAGTTATATTTAGATAAATAAATTTGAAAAATAGTACATAGATCCAATTAGATAAAGAAGTTATGACAAGCATGTAGTAATTAAGCACCGTATATGACAAAAAAAATAAATACCGTCAATGGATAGAAATGATGGCCAACTTTTTCTAAAATTATATCGTACGTATCGAAAAAATGTATCATAATGTATTCATAAAACTTGTAGATACTATTAAATATACTTCATGCTTTAATTTTGAAACGATCTAATTTATTCAATTATTTTAGGGCATTAGCAGCAGCAGATGATGCAGCATGCCTTAAAACCACTGTCTGCAAAATTTCTCCTGCAAAAATCTGATTAAAGGATTCAAAGAAATGGGCGTTGCAAAATAAACATGTTTCCAAACATCAAAAATGAAAATGCCAAACACAACCATTATTTAATTTTCTAAAACTACTATTAATTTATTTGTAACAACATAAACATTCATTTGATTTGAATGATCTAAATCTATGTGGTTTAATAAGGCGTCCTTCCAGTCTACCAGTGTACTATCATTCCAGTCCAGTCCAGTTGGTTTACCCAGTTGCAGTATTATAGAATAATGATCACGTGTACTAGATCTAGTCTGTAAATGCAACTTTCTTTAAGCGACAACTGATCATGAAAGTCGGAAAAATCGTTATCCAGAAAATTAAAATACGTGTCAGCTGTTAAATTGTCCAGAAATATACTTTTTATAGTTTATTTTTTTTTGGAAATGTTCTTTTAATTTTGTTTAACATCTTAATGTATTGATGTTTAGAAAACCTTTTTTTATAACAAATGTACCTTTATAATAATGCTTACAAATGTGATGCGGTCTATTCAAAGGTACCAGATGTCGGAAAAGTGAATTTTGCGCTACAGCCCAAAATGCAGTTTCAAGTCGAAAAATGTATCGCCCATACTAGCGATACAATAGATATATATCGATAGAAATATATCGCACATATATACCTGCAGGATCTGTAGGTACATATTCGCAGGACATCATACCAAAATTTCAGCCGGATTGGAGCAATAGAAGACGAGATATCAATTTTTTTCTCAAAATTACTATTTTACATATTGAAACTTTACCTGCTTCCAGTTCGAACTGTATTAACGCTAGAGACTTCATTTTTTTTTAATGAAGCGAAATTTATGCTCTATCGAAATCTGATCCCCACCCGAAAACGGTTTTTCCGACATCTGGTACCTTTTCACAGATCGCATCACAAACAAATAAACAGTAACTTCAGAAAAATAAATAATTTTGTTTTCTTCTTTTTTTTTTTGGAAACATATTGCTTAACGACTATTAGCTTAGAAACAGTCTGTATCGCGAAATATTGTTCTTTGAAGCCATTAATCGGACTGTCATACAATCTTACACGCAGCGAGACACGTAACTGGAGTGGAGTAACAAACAAACTGATAACTATCCGATTCTGGAATACCTACATAGAATCTCTTTTACACAAAACAGATTAACAAACTGAAAGCATTGTTACCGCTATAACAGTTTGTCTGTAAACGGCTTTATCTCTCTCTCAACAGAATAAGCTCATAATAGAAGAGAGCTAAAAAGCAAAAGCATGAAACCTGTAGTAGAAGGAAATACTATAGGATGAGACAATAACTTCTGGTTATAGCATACTTTTGTAAAGAAAAATACCTACTAAGTATTTATACCTACCACCAAATAAAATAATTAGTTACCTCAACCTACCAAATAAATAACCAAAGCGCTTTATTAATATGTATGTATGTACAGTATAACTTCGATAACCCGGATATACTCTAAATTGGACTTTTTTGAAATCTTTAAACAGGACACGGCGCGAAAAAATTGCGCCTGCGTCACCAACATGCAATACGCGTCATGATTACGGACATTTTACTAGAGAAATAGATAAACATATTTGTATAGGCCTGGGCACAATTTTGTGGACAAATTACTTTTTTGTGGACACATTTTTGTACATCTACGCACGACCATGGATCCCTCTCGATCACACATCAATTATTATCCCCAATACCTACGGGAATCTATTACCTATACCTACTCAGGGATATTCGTTTAAAAAACAAAAAAAAAAAAGGGGGGGGGGAAAAGGGGGGGGGCCGGTGTGGGTGTTTGGGTTATCCTCTTATACAGAATTTGTTATTTGCAATTTGTTCATATTAAATGTCAGTACCTATTTAAGTTTACGTATTATTTACATCTAAATTTTCATTTGTTGTTACAATTATGACTTTATTGTCCAAATCCACTAGAACATAGTTCAAATCCACTAGAACTTTTTATATCATATACCAAATCTGTTAAGAAGTATTGTTTTGCCCCTTCGCTGACTCCACTGTGTGGTATTCAATTTGTCTCAGGATTTTCGTTCAAATGCAAATCTATTTATTAGTAGATATGTATCTATGGTCAAAATGCCAAGAAATCAGGTAGTCCAATTAAGGAGCGAAAGCCCCCATGTAAATTGGTCACTAATTGTTATCAGCAAACAAAAAATATGGTCGTATAGAGAAGAAAATTCTAAGAAAGATAGCGTTTTTTGCGACTCGAGTTTTAATGGCGAACAAAAAAAAATTCACAAAAGTCAAAAAAAAACGGTTTTTTGCAAATAAAAAAAAAGCCTACACAAGAAAGTTAAATTAGAAAGTTGTAGGTCTTAAAAATGCCCGTCGAATGAGATGTGAACGAAAAAAAATCGGTTCATAAACATTTGAAAAAAAATTTAAAAAAAAACGTCAAAAATACGTTTTCGTATTTTTTTGCTGTATAAATTCCAATTTTGTTTGAACATACATCTTGTTAACTAAAAATATAGCCCAGGACAAGCGGAAAATTATCCTTTTTTAAAAAATTCAAAAAAGCGTTTCAATTTAAAAAAAAAACCTTTTCAAAAATCAGCTTTTACAGAGGCAAAAATGATCGTACAAAAACAATCGTGAGCTCATTTTATTCGCGAAGACTTGTACTTTCATGCTATTATCGCTTTTATTTAATTCTTGCATAAAAAATGCGTTGTAAAATTGTATCATTTTTTCGAACCGGATTTTTTCGAATAACTTTTTTTAATTTTGGTTTTACATATTTGGCCGTTGCATATTTGAAAACTGGCATCCAAAACACGTATTTAAAAAAAACATGAAGGTCCTACGACCTCAGGGAGCCCAGATAATTTTTTTTAATTCCTGACAGCGCTGTATACGTCCAATTGACTTAATTTTTACACGAAATAGATCTCAGACTTTTACTTTCTTAAAAAAAAATTTCAAATCATTTCGCATAAATTAAGTTGACATAATTGTTTGCGAAAGTACAGCGCTGGGTGCGGCACGCGCTAGCCAACACACCGCGACAAAGTGGACGGACACTCGGCGCATCGAAAACTAAACACGATTTCAAATCGATCGCGTTCGCAAAATTATCTTTTCCTCCGCTTAAAAATGGTCAAACTTTTGACAAGTGACTGTCACAATTTGTAAAATAAACAATGGCTGTCATATGATGTGACAGTCTTAACAAGTAAATAATTATAAATTCGATTAAGAATAGAAATACGTATTTTTTTTCTCGGCCAACTTTGATGACGTTTTTTTTGGATGTCTATAATTATACTGCATTATATATTGTATCAGTTCTTAATGCATATTATATATTGTATCAGTTGGATAACCCGGACACTTCGGGTGTCTGAAAATAGTTGCTTAAAACTTTTACTGCCAGGATTATTGAGGTTATGCTGTATTCGATGTTATAAATTAAGCAAAATGTAGTAGCTTATAATAAGACGCTAAAAAACTGATTAACTTGTACTTTGATAAAAAGTTACCAAAGCAAATATAGCCAAGTTGTTAAAATGTTATGAAAATCGGTAGTGGTAAACTGTTGGTCGCCTTTTGAGTAATGATTTCAGTTTAAATTATATTTTTATTTTTTTTTAGTGAAAAAGAAAATATATATTTTTTTTAATTAAAAATTCTTTTAATGGACGACTATTAGAATCCGCCAAACAGAATTATTAGGTACTCTATTAGGTATATACCTAATAGAGTATCTATAGAGTATATAACCTCTCAAAGATATAACGTTGATAGCAGTGGCGACCGGTGGAATTTGACATAGTCGTATTTCCGTAAGGAGGCATGGGACCCACACCATATTTTAGGGAGTGGTGACTAGACCTAAGTAGAAGGTGTAATGGCAAAAAATCTTCAGGGAAAACTTACGTCTTCTTTTTTAAAAATGGCTGCCTCCGGGCAGATCTTGGAAACGGCTTGCAAAATTATGGCAAAATATTTTTTTTTTTTATAATCACCGAGTAAATACATTTTTTTTATACTTATGATTTTTGCAAAATTCTTATTTTCCTTGAAGATACAAGTATTGTAAATTCTCAGACGAAATATGATGAAATAAACATTCAAATTTCCATAACTTTTACAGATCTCAAAATTTCGAGAAAAATTACAAGTAAAAAAAAATTGTATTCACTCGGTGATTCTGAAAAAAAAAAAAATTTCGCAAATATTTTGCACGCCGTTTACAAGATCTGCCCGGAGGCAGCCATTTTTGGAAAAATAATTTCGCAAGTTTTCCCTGAAGATTTTTTGCCATTACAGCCATCTACTTAAGTCTAGTAACCACCCCCTAAATTATGGTGTCGGTCCCAGCCCTCCATCAGAAAATACGAGCATATCAAATTCCATCGACCGCCACTGGTTGATAGGTATGCTATTCATGTTTTTCCGTATTCGGATTGACTATATCGTGAAATTAAACTGGTTAAAACTCCTCGGTAAAATTTATATACAGTGTTTATCAAAAAGTGTGCACCTTATGGATATTTTCGTACGCATTTTTCTGAAAAAGGTCTATACCGTAATTTCGGCTGCAATTTTAACCTAAAAAAGAGCCAAACACATTGGTTCTATCAAACTGGTAACCCTTCCAATGTCATTTATAATTGAAAAAAATGTCAGGGAAAAATGTTTTTATTTATTTAAGATATTAAATGCGAATTCAAGTAAAAGTTAGACTCGTTTTATTTTGAAACATTTTTTTGCAAGTTTTTGAATCTCCACTGAGTTCATGAAGTAAGTATATTTTTCTGTTACTAAAATAAACATCTTTATTTTTATAAAGAAAATGAGTTATTTAAATAAAGTCACTTGAAACGAAAATCAGGTTCAATAAATCAACGTTCAAATCTTTCTGAGGAATATTTAACATAATTTGTCATTTGGTAAAATTTCTAAAAATATATCCCACCAATTACAATTTTAAAACTGTTCTATTGAATATATGCTAAATTCCATAAAAAGTTTTAAAAGCGTTGTACTTAGCCGTTAGGACTGACAAAACCAATAAAAAAAATCGCAGACATACATATATATGTTGATATATAGCATTCCACAGATCAGAAACGAAATATCCGCTTACCTCAGATGAATTAAAAAAAGCTAATGTGTTGTTCTATATATGTATTTTATTTTAAGAACACCCTCCAATTTTCTAATAATTTATAAACTGTAAATATTTTTCCTATAATGTACTCCAATATACATCGAATATTTCATAACAAACGATTGGTTTCAAAACAGTCCAAGATTGTTCTACGGATTTTCATTCCATGCTATTTTAATGCTTAAAATGCATTTTTCCTAAAAATAAAGGGGTACCTATATTATATTAGTAATACAAAAATATAAATACAAAAAACGTGCAAAAACTTTGTCAATTGATATTTTTCAAAAATAAATGAAAGGAAAAAACATAAAGGACGAAGTTTTTGAATAAAGCTTCATATTTAATATATTGACGCGAATACAAATTTAATTCTAGAATAATTGAGTTCTATAACAAGCTAATTGTATTTTGGGCTAGCCTATTTAAATACATTTTTCTTTTTCTAAAATTTCAGTTGACATATTGGCGAGATTGTCACTTTGATAACCGAAATCTTTGAAAATCTCTTTCTTTCTAAAGAATTCAAATATGGTGCAGACTTTTTGGCGCACACTGTACAAATATAATCGAGAGATGAATTCTGGGAATTTTGATAGTGACATTGTGGAACATAGACATTTAAATAATTGTTTTAGGGCTTACAAATTCAATTTTTTGTATGAATGATTACTATTATGGTAAATGAACGTCATTCGAAAGATTCACATAAAATATAGTTTTCTTTAGAGATTTTTGAAGAAGTCAGTATTATATTGAAGAACCAAACCAAACTGAAACGATATATATAATTTTATTTCCCAATAAGCCAAACAACCACAATGATGCGTCACCATAGCTGAGAAGCACATAAAATTTTTACAATTATTGTACGTTTTTCACTCTTTCAATGAATATTTTTCCTTTAGCACCCTGTAACAAATGAAAAGCGATCATACAAGTGCATCAAAGCATTTAAAACAGTATTTATTATGAACTTCATTTGTCAATAAATAAACCAGTGGTATGTGGGATGAATGATTTTCTATTTACACATGGGGTTGTGGAATATTTATTGCAAAAATTCGATTACATTTTCGCAATAAATATGGGCGTCTGTGCTCTTCAAACATACATTAGTTGTGCAATTGGCCATTTACATAAACTGCATTGAACTTATGTCCTACCTTTGATATCGTCGTCTTCCAGAGTTGTCGAACTGTCCGTCGATTCCTTGACTTGAGATCCGTCGCCTTTCTTTACTATTATGCTTCTGCCTAAAAGTATCAGATAAGTTAATACATCGTACAGCATAGAGACGCATCGGAACTCCAAAATTTCAAAAATAAGAAAAAAGCCAATTCACAAAATTACTCTACCTGGAAAAAGGTAAAATAAATCAAAACTTTCAAATTTAAAGTTGTCGTTTCTTTTTAAATAATCTTTGTGGCTTAATACCAAAAACAGAAATTTTCTGGGAAGAAGTTATATGATAAAAATATCGGTGAGTCGAAAAACACACATCTGAGATTTAGTCAAGGAATATCTCAAACAATTTGTTCGTTTTCTTAATTGTTAATATAAACAAATGGAAAAAAGATACTGAAAAACCCACGGTACAGATTGTTGAAAATGGTATAAACAACTAAAAAAAAAAATTGTTGCGTTTATTTCAGATGAATGCAGCCTCACCAATCAGGTACACCGTTTGGTCTCCGCAAAAAAAAGATGTCTTCGCATTTTTCAATGACCCCTATTCTACAATCCTGCCTTTCATAGTTCTCCTACAAAAAATTCCCAAAAATACTTGGCATTTTTCGCTGTTGTAAGTACAAAGACCCCTTAAATTGGTATGGCAGATCAGTTTACATTTACCGCGAATGCTATTATTTGACTGTTATCCTATGTTAGGATGAAGGCGCCTAGAGCTTAGCCGTGCTACTTTTAAACAACTAAGTAATTATAGGTACTCGTAATTAATATTAACTCACTACCGTTGAAGCAAAATCCGCAGTGATGTCAAGGATTTAAGCTCATGCTTGACTAGTTTCCTGCCCCATCGCTCTAATTTGCCACTCCTTAGTTGATATAAGATTATCAGGATCGGTTGTCTTTAGATAATTATAAAAAATGGAGTAACGAATCCATACAGAGTGACCTAATCACAGTTTGGTGACTGTGTGTTCATCCCGATTTCTCTAGAAATTAGTCACTACTATACTCAACGGTGACTGAAGTGGAATGCCTAAAAATTTCGTAATGTTTTGTCTTGTAGCTTTTGAATGAAGAGTCCAACACTTGCATTTGGCTACAAGTACATATACCTATAGCAATACGGCAGCTTTCGACAACAGCATTTGTACACAATTTTTTTTTTTAGAAATGGCTGAAAAGAAACGTTTTGTTGAATGGCTGAAAAGAAACGAAAAAAAACATGTCTTAAGCACGCTAAGCGTCGCTATGTCTCAATTTTTTTTTCAGCAACATACATTTTTTACCACTAAAAATGTATATTAATTATCAGTTCTTTTTGTGTCTAACATTTTTTTTTTGTATTTTGAATATTTAAAGAGTTATGGCTCTATCTTGTTGAATACACTAAATGCACTAAATGAATACAATTTCTGTAAAACTTCTGCTCCTTAAGACTTAAAAATTATAGCTTAACGATGCCTCGATTATTTTAGCAATATACCTACCTTTTTATGATTCGTAAAATGTTTTGTTTTTTTTTTTATATATTCATTATTTCAGAAGTTATGGCCGATTCCCAAAATCTTATTTGGTCTAATAAAAGATCCACACAAAAATATTATCAACCTAATAAATGTATGAAGTTTTTTCTAAAAACAAGATAACTCAGTTAATTAATCTTATTCTTAGAAATAAGAATAAGAACTAAGTGATAAACCGTATTCAACTTTAAAAACTCCCAGGATTTAACTCTTGCGGGTCCATTTTATTAATCGTAAAATTTATTACGTTTTAAAAATATCTCATTTTATTTCAAATTTAGTTTTCTTGATGCCTTTCTGATTGTTACTTTAGGATAAGTGTGAAAGTATGTATGAAGAACAATTTTTTGCGTAACTTTTTGGTAAAAAGAAAAAAAGAACAGAGAAAAAAAAAAGAAAAGGGGGAGGGGGGGGGGGGGGGGGGGGGGGGGGGGGGGGGGGGGGGGGGGGGGGGGGGGGGGGGGGGGGGGGGGGGGGGGGGGGGGGGGGGGGGGGGGGGGGGGGGGGGGGGGGGGGGGGGGGAGAAGAAAAAAGGAGACAGGGGGGGGGGGGGGGGGGGGGGGGGGGGGGGGGGGGGGGCGGGGGGGGAATTAAAAAAAAAAAAAAATTTTTAATTTTTATTTGTTTTTTTTTTTTTTTTTTGTTGGGGGGGGGGGGGGGGGGGGAAAAGGTTTTTTTTTTTTGGGGGAGCCAAAGGCCAGCCGTTTTTTTAAAATGGGGGAAGATTTCCGCCGGTTAAACCCAAAGTTTATCCGGGGGAGAAAATCCCCCCTGGTGAAACGGCGAACCCTGTACAGAGTGTTTTGTTCAGTAATGATCTCACCTAAACTTTGAAATGATGTATGATGTGTACTGAACGCCCTATATATAATAATTCACCCTTATGACTGGAAAGACAGTAATAAACTCTTTTTTAAATTTCGATATCTGTTTTGAAACATTATTTCAAAATTTAGGACAAAAACATTGCTGAACAAAACACCCTCTACATAGTTGTTGAAACCTCTGGTGTGTTGTATACTTGGTGTTGTATTCATATGTCAGAGCAATTACCTGTTCTCAATTTTTGAAAGGTTCGCACTCCTCATTCATAAGTTACAAGACACTAAATTTTTAGGTATTCTACATCAATTGGTGTTGAGTATATTTCCTAAAGTTTTTCCCAAGTTTCCGTTTTAATCGAAATAAATGGTTTTCTTGTATACGAAGGTAAAATATTTAAATCTAGTTTTAAAAAAATTTTGTTTTTAAAAAAAGTTTTTGTCAAACGAAACACCAAACTTTGATATTTTGTAAAATATTTATAAACCCTTTAACATGTTATTTTCCAACACGACTGTACCCAAAAAACTGATGTCCACCTAGTACTCTTAAAAACTGCTGTGTTACACGCAGAGAAAGCATTAACGAAAAAATTAACGAAATTATATTGCCCTCAAATAAATGTTGAACTGAACTGAAAATATGTTGCCAGCGTTTTGTGGTATTTTCGACTCACCCCATAGTTACTCTGCAATTCTAATCTTAGATAAATCGATAACAAAATTATTGGTATTTAGTCACGCTTGAAGTCTGAAAGTGAAACAAATAAAAAAGCCTTATTTTATGTGTAGTGCGTGACGTGATGAAGTCGTGAAGAAACTGTATTTAAATTATATGTTGTGATATGTTTTAATAAATCAGAAAAATCATGCATGAAGCCACATTTTACACATCCCAACGCAACCTCATATTTTAGTTTTAAATTGTTTATTTATTTTATGTTTTCCGTAAATGTTTTACAAACCAACTAGACAAACTAAAATTACAAAACTTATTCCAAATACAACGACATATGTATGTATGATAAATAAGGATATTTAGTATCGGTTGTAAACAAGCTATTAACCTTTAGACTGCCGGCTGGCTCATATATGGGACAGTAATAAAATAATAGTTTTAGTGATGAATACAGATATTATAGTGAATTTTTCACAGATATTACAGATATTATAGCAAAAAAAAAAAACCTAAAAAGGGGAAGGGGGACAAACCCCCCCCAAAGGGGGGGGGAAAAAAAAAAAAAAAAAAAAAAAATTTAGATTTGGATATGAAATTATTTATTAATTTTTTTTTTTTGGGAAAAAGCAAAAAAAAAAAAAAAAAAAAAAAAAAAAAAAAAACCGAAAAAGAAGGGGAGGCACCCCCCCCCCCCCCGGGGGGGGGGGGTAAAAATTTCAAATTATTAGGTGGGGGGGGAATTTTAAAAAGAGAGTTTTTTTAGGAACCCGGTAAAAAATTTGAAAAAGTACCCGTAAATTTATCTGAAATACCACCCCTAGCGAAAGGGGTGGTATTTTCAAAATTCTTTATTGAACGGTTATTGACTTTTTATCCGTTATTTAAAATTATTTTTTTTTTACATAGAATAATTATTAGGTTTTTACTTGAATTACTGTATTTAGGATAAATAATGATTTTTTTTAGCGATACTTGAATATAATGTGTTCGATTGAATTCGAATGTAAAACATTGAATTTCTACCTATAACTATATAAATATATAAGTATAAAAATATATACGTAAGAAAATATGTAAGTAGGGATGAAGAAAAAAATATTATTTCAGTGTAACTGATCGCTATTTTCACGTTTTTGAGTGGTTTTATTGGTGACTAAATATGTTTTAGAGTGTTTTTGGTAGCTTATTACATTATAATATCAAGCACATTCGGTTAAAAATAAATAAATAGTAATCTACACAATCTGAAAATTTTTAACATTGGCCCGACCGTTGCCAGCCGGCCTGGCTCATATATGAGCCACCCGTGACCTCGGCAACTACTCTAGATGTATTAGATGTTTATATATATAAACTTTTCCCCTCAAAAATATCCATTTATAAGGGAAAAATGCTGCCGGCATTTTCTAAAGGTTAAGGTAAGAATGTATTGTTCCAGTGAGTTTAAGGGGGTTACACCTTTTTTTTTTCGATTTTTTTTTTATTGGCTTAAATGACGTAAAAATAACCCAAAAATGATATTCGATCCTTAGAGCTAAATTTCTGAATTATAACGTCTGATGCTCCGAAACGCTTTTGAACGCCTGGCGCGTTTATAGTAGCAGTTTGGAGTCGCTTAGCTCAGTCAGTACTTTTATAAATGTTACTCACACTAACAATAAGTGAAGTTGGCGCTGGTACAGGTGTAGTAACATTGGTGGTCAGTTTATAGCTGCATACTCAACAGACGTCTGTACTGCCGTCATTTTGGAAGACAAAATTAAATAAAAAACTATTTATACACCTTTTGATATGCTTCATAAACCCTGAAAATTATATTTTTATTGTTCAATTGAATCATAAAAAAAAATCCCAAAAAGAGTAAATTTTAGACCATTGGTTCCGAACCTGGGGGTAATTACCCCCAAAGGGGTAAAATAAGCTTTTGCTGGGGGTAATCAAAGGGATGATAATTACTCTGAGGTTTTTTCGTATGACTTAGCGGCGGCTAATGCTAATAAGAGGGGGTAGCACCGCTGGTTGTCTAGTTAGTTATTCGTTTTTGAAAGGGTAACAATGCAAATCTCGAAAGGCCAAGTGGGTAACGGGATAATAAAGGTTAGGGACCACTGTATTAGACAATTCAAATAGGTGTAATCCCTTAAAGCACTTATTGTAGGAATATACCATCTGCATACATCAGACATTGGCTATCAATGAAAAAGGACAAATAGAAGTGAGACGACAGATACGAAGCAACCATCTCTACGTATCGTAGTGGGGGAATAAAACCGACCCTCTCACCACGTATGCTAGTCGTTAGAACGAGAAGTGTAGAATTTGTCACAATCGGCTGATGTACTAGGTAATCATACGGTATATCAGAAACCCATACTAAATATATTACCTCGTTGCATCTGGGATGAAGAGGGGTGTCCATTTTTTTTTTGCAAAAAAAGGTTATTTCTATAAAAAAATCATCATATGGATGCCTATACCGTATTTAAAACCACCCTGTACGTTAGAGTCAATATTAATAAAATTAATTAAATCCCATTTCACTTTGTTTTTGTTCCATATTTTTATTTCAAATATTTACTGTAATAAAAAGAGAGACTTTCTCAAGAAGTCACCCTGTGTCAACAACTTCGCATACCAAATAAATATGCATGATTACACCTTTACACCTTGATTGAGGCCTCAAAAAGTCAAGCAGCCGTCCGTTGTACAGTATCCGATGTTTGAAATGATAAGTAAATTAGTTTCTACAAGTGCAAAATTTAACTTACACGTTCTTGGGAGCTTATTACACTAATGTAAAAAAATTCATATGTAACACAAATACTACTACCGCCGAAGTAAAATTAAAAATTTAACTTTTGAACAATAATAAAAAATGCATTTATTTATACGTACACAAAAAAATATCAAGTGCTGAAATAATTTTGAAATATGTACATATGTACATTAAAGTTTTCATAATAGTAACACGTCAGTCGTATCTGCAGAACTAACTAATTTGACTGCCTAATTTGAAAATTTATGGCAACTTTTTTTGAGAAATTTTCTTCATTTCATCATGTTATGAGATTCTTCTTTTCATTTAAATTATCATGCTTTTTTTATTATTTAGTTAACAGTATACAAGATGCATTTAAAAATAATTACAATCCAATCAAGGTATCCCATTACCTTAACTGGATTATTTTTATGGTAAACTTTCTACTGAAGTAGCTAAATGCAATACAAATGGTCAGGGCAATGGAAACAGTGTTGCAGAGAAAACCAAGGACAAACGCCGAAACACCACTGGTTTGATGCGCGTTTTCGTCACCCCAATGGCATTATTAATAAATTTAGTGAAAATCGACTCTTTTTTGGATCCATATAGCTTATTAACTTCAGATGATGTGCACAATTTACCTACTACTTTTTGTGTGCTTTGCATCAATTCAGTGGCGTCAATCAAGGTGTTGTTTTCGTCTAAAACGTGAGGTTGCGTTTAAAAGCAAAAAAAATGGAATGTAGTGGTCGGTTGATGCAGGTTGCAGTGTTCTTACCACATTCTAGTTGCATCAAGGTGAAGTGAAGTGAGGTAGGGTGACGCGAACAAGTCCGCCACAACCAACAAAACAAAGTTACCAACTACCCAATGCTCTATTCTAAATTAATTATGCACAGCTACTAGTGGTATAGCATGTTTATGTGAACGGTCAGTGTACATGACCCTTTTTAACATTATTCTTCACAATTTTTTGCTATCAATCTTACGCACCATAGCAAATACCCACACTATAAATACACTTTACTTTATACAGTGTCAAGTAGATTTTATTTTATTTCCCCTAATCATTCTGAAAAGCGCCATCACTTTACTGCATTTCTTCTAAATGACAGATGTCTTTAGACTGTCCATATACTTGTCAGGCAATAAAAAAATTCTGACAAATTTTCAGTGAATTTATATGTTTAGATATATTATAGATACATATTTCAATATATGTAGAGCTTTAAATATTTAACTGTTTTGAATATCAATGTTTCGGATAATATATCTGATATATTTGAGGAAGTATTAAATTATAATTATACCTATTAAAATTGTTGCAAAAATCAGAATCAGCATTGGCCATTTAATGGACACCTGTATGTTTATTAGTATATTTAATTAAGAGTGTGACAGTTTATTTAAGATGTTTATTCAAGATTTCTAGAAAAAATAGTTTTGGCTGTGAAATATTTTTTGTAGGTACATAAAGACAATAATAGAATTTATCAGTGAAAACTATTGTACAGTCCCTGGCCATATTATTAGACCCATGCTGAAAAATGAATATTTCACTGCATTTTTTGTTGTTTCATTGCAAGACTGTTAACGTTCGTTGGTAAAATCTTTAGTTTAATACTTATGGTAACATTTTATGTAATTGTTCATACAGTTACCACGTTCAAACGTAGATGGCAGCAGTTCTGTAATATAAACTGAAAGTAAATGAATAAACGTCAAATACAGTGCAACAGGCTCTATTGTGTAGAATACCTATTTCCATTGCGTGAAATACCCAAACATTGCTGAAGTAAGTTCTTTATTGATGCTTTGACTCATTTTTATGAAAATAGTGTGAAACTGATTTTGGCGAAAAATCGTGTTTCATTAACATAAATGCTTTAATCTAATGTAAATCACTACTCTTTGAATAAAACTCATTGTATAATATATGCTTTCTCATAATTTAACTAAAACTGTCTAATAATGAACGTGATGTGTAGTTAAAATGGCAAAAAGGTGATTTTTCAGCATGGGTCTAATAATATGGCCAGGGACTGTATTTTAAGTTTTGAACCAGATCTGTTATTCTAAAAAGAGAACTGGTACATCTAAGAATTGTTCGGCGTAAATTGTTTTCAAGTATTTTATTTCGTTTTCTGCCTTTACATTCTTAAATAATTCAACTTTAACGCACCGTCAGTTACGTTACCATAATGAAATTGTTATACTTATAGTCTATAATAATGCCTTTTTAACTTTCTTAATTTTTAAAAGATTTAAACTCATTTAGACTCCAATGATTGAGAACGTTGTTTTACATGCGATTACACAGTGGGATCAAAAAGTTCCCAGACTGATAGTATAAAACAACAAAGATAAAAGCAAGAAAGTTTAATATCATTAATGGCCCCTAATTTTCTACACATTCCCCTCCTCTAGCTACACAGAATTTAAAACGCTCGTACAACTCTTGAAACATGTTTCCGCTTGAAACATGTTTGAAGATAACGATAACGATAACGATAACGATAACGATAACGAACATGCATTCCGAAATGCTGTGTGAATGCTTTCTCACGTTACTCTGGATGTCCTCTACTGACACAAAACATTGTCCCTCCATGGGAGCTTATCTAAAAAAACTGTCACAGTGATGGATCATCCCTCCTATTCGCCTGATCTAGACATTGCGGACTACGGACTGTTCCCTTAACTCAAAGCTCCCATAAAAGGACAACGTTTTGACTCGGTAGAGGCAACGTCCATCCAGAGCAACATGACAAGGCATTTAAGCAGCACTTCGGAAGCGGAGTTCTCTAACATGTTCCAAGAGTTGTAAACTGTATATAGCGTTTGCTTTCATCTTTGCTGTTTATCAGTCTGGGAATTTTTTGATCGCACTGTGTATGATTGCACAGACCCACAAAAAAAAGTAGTATGTGCTGGGGTTGCTACCCTTTGCTATTCTTTTGCACTTTATCCTCTTGAACACGAATCTGAAGCAAAATCAGGGTCGATGCTCGTATATCCGAAAAAAATCTGAAAAACTGGCCAACACTACATATTTTCAACTTGAAAGGTCCCACAGAAGAGTAGTCTGTGCCGGAGTTGCAAATACTAATCTTTTCATAGACCTTTTAAATACTAATAGAAGGTCAAAAGTAAGAGTTCTTGTTTATTTATTTTTTATTATCTTTATTTGTTTTTCAGAACGAGGAGAACCATTTTTGTAACAGAAAGTAATTACGTATGTAATGGATTTCTATGTTGTTTCTCTTCTTTTAGCTTAATCTTTCTCTTCAACATCCAATAGTAGTCTGCTATCATATTAACGTCACATATTCCTTGATGCCGAAGTTCAAAGTCCTTTAAATCCCGGTGACATTTTCCCCATATTTCTCAGTGAAATCTCCAACGTTTTTTTGGAAAGTTATCAAGATGAGAATCGAGAAAGTGCAGCCTCAAATTCATTAAACAACTGCTTATCATATTTGCTACAATGCTTATGTAGTTTTTATCATACGTGTATGTAAGTTAGTTGAAGACAAAAAAAAAATGAAACAGAAATTCCCCTTCTTGTAGACCTGGTCCTATTACGTCAGAAAACATACTGGCTTTCCTTGTTCTGAAAAACAAATAACTACAAGAACTCTTACTTTTGACCTTCTGTTAGTGTTTAAAAGTACTATATCTTCCAAACAAACCATTTTTGAAGCATAGCATTCAGCTTCTTATAATATGTCTCTGCTAAAGTTATTATAGAAGGTTATATGCATTAACAATAACCTTCATTTTTTACTTCAGATTCGTGTTTAGAAGGCGTTTTTCTCATTTTTTTCGATTTTATGAGCGTCGGCCCCTAGTTTTTACTTTGCATTTTTGTTTAGGAAGTCAAAATACAAAGAGATAATGTGGTCGCAACTCCAGCACAGACTACCTCTTATGTGGGCATGTGTTGTCATTTGCACCATCCAAATGCAAAGTTACGACACAGAATTAAATAAATATAAATTAAAACTTGAGTTATTCATTAATGTTAATTCTAAATTAAAATTAAGAATTAACATTTAACATTGTAGGTGGCTTTGCATTTGGAATCTTAATTTGGCAAGGTAAATCTTAATAATAAGTAAACTTTAATATTATAGAAGACAACCTATTTAAATAGATAGAGAAACTAAAGTTACAGTTTTATATAGGACAGTTATAATACTTTCTATGTTTTGATCGTTGTCCAGTTAAAAAAGGTCATGTATGGAATGTGTGTGTAAATGTGGGTGTTGAGCAAAATAAAAGATAAATGTACTAGATATAAGTATTTACAAAGGACGAATGTTTTTCTAATTAAAGTTTGTGTCAGCGATAAAGATTCATCGTTTTTATTTACATGTTTCTGGTAAAAACTACCGTAGTATAGGTATTATAATAGGTCAGTTCTGTTTACTACCGTCTTATGTAGTGGGAAATACTACAAACTAGTTGTTTCTCTATTATCGCATGCTTTAATGCCTTTACTTCTAAGGAAAAAACAAAACAAAAATATCTATTTACAATCTAGGAAAAAGTCATTCAACTTTAGAAAAGGTACGAAATTAAGATCATGTACAGAGGATGAGTCAGGAAGCATTTTCCAGTACAAAATTAAAATATTTTGAAACATGATATCTTCTAAACCTTTCGTAAATAGTAACCACTTTTTCGCCACGATTTCAGTGACTAAATTCTGGACGTGAAGTTAGAAGAAATTTTGTGAGTTAATTTGAAGTATGTAGATAAATTTCGTGACCGTAAGGTTACTAATAAAATAATGTATAGCACATTATGTTGCATCAAGTGATAGCTGGTGGAATTTAAAATTCTTGTAGGTATCTTTATAATGGAGCATGGGATTTCCGATATACATATTTTACGAGACATTATTTTGCTAGACATAAATAAAATAGTATTATAGCAAGACAACTAAACTAAACTTGTGAAATAAGTTTCAAAACATTGTGTCTAGAATATATGGGAAATGTCGTGTTTTTATCAAGTTTTTGAACGTATTTTTATCAATTTTATAACAACATTTTTATTATATAATTATTTTCTATTGTATTGTTCATTTATTTTATACAGTAACTTGTAAATAGGTTTGTGAAAAAAAAATCAGGAAAGTGTTAGAAGAGTCAGTCAGATCTTAAAAACGGCTTGCGGTTTTTTTTATAACTACCAAGTTAAATTTAGTGGTGTAAATAATGGTTAGTAGGTAAGCATTACTATCATTTTCCTTATGCATTGTTTTATAAAACCTAGAAAAATAATTTGAAAGGATTTTGTGCATTTTTTAAAATTAGGTGCCAAATTAATCCCCCCTAATGCTTTTTCTCAATATTCGACTCTATACTATATTACAGTAGACCTTGGATTGAAGATATCAACTATGCTATCCTGTTCAAAAACAGTGTTTTATATCCTACGTTGTCACACCGGATCATTCAAATTGGGTAATAAATAACTGGACGATTTCCACGAAACATCAGGAGAAGATTAAAAGGGTTAATCTTCTCCTGGAGATGCCAACTTGGTTGGCGAAACGCGCGTCGAGAAAAGTGTAGTAGTTCGGTGTTTCGTGGAAAACGTCCAGTTTTTTGTTTCTACGCCGAAGGTTCCAGTACCCACTCCTGGATAATAAATAAAAATATATAGAGGTGTTCTGGTTGCTAGTGAATGAGCCACATTGTATCAAAGCTTTTTATATATTTATTCATTTATGTTAAAGGTATAGACACCACAAAATTTCAGAACCATTTTTCAGTAGCTTGACAAAAACGACTATTGTAAAAAAAAATTAAGAATAAAAAACTTTTATACTTGTTTACTTGGTACTTATGAGAAAAGTATTTTACAATCCGTTTTCGAGAGCTTCTGAAGAGACACTTATTAGAATTTTTCATAAATTTCATTAGTTTTTTTTTATTATTAAAATAGCATAACCTTTACGTCTAAGCCACTCTGCTGACTTTTAGAAAGATATTTAAACAAACGAGAAAAAATGCTTATAAACGAACACACCAAACTAAGAATATTCAATGTACTAAGAAAACACCTCCTGACAAAGTAACGAACTGTAAGAAAAATATAATTTAGGGAACTAGTTTAGTAACTGAAGTACTACTTAAACTGTTAAAATTGGTGTTACTGTGGAATGTGTAGTTTGTATTTTGTGTGGTGTTGAATCGAGTAATGCTGGTGCTGGCACGTTATTGTTGATTGCCAAATATATGATTGTTATTATATGATTACGCCTTAAGTTTTAAGAGACAACGTAAAAAATCGTTTACATATATGTTTTCTTCTGAAATAAAATTTGTCTCTAACAAAGACAGATACAGTGATCTGCCCGAGACATGTGTTATGATTATATAATTATATGAATTACAATAAATCGTGCGAAACTTACTTGAAAAATTACGAGTAGCCAACATGGTGGTGAGGATGGCACCCCTAAAATTGATCGGAATTATGTTAAAAATGAAAATCTACTAAAATCTACTCTGATACCTTAAGTTTGCGTCTTGCATTGAACTTTTTGAGGCAGTCCACCGTTTCTTGTCTGTGTACAACTGATGCAACACGTTCTCTTTGCTGAAACAAAAACGAATATTATTAACCTGTCTTTTTAATCAAACTTAGAGTTTGGTCACTAATTTCATTAAGTATATACACATACATATGTATGTTCGTATGTGCCAATAATCGCAAACATAGGACACATGAAATATACTCGTAGATTCCATGCAGTTTTCAACGCTGATTGAATCTGAAATCATCTTTTTGATATCTCAAATATTTTGACTGCCTAAAATTGCATTGGAATAGTAATTTCTTTATTTTAACGTCAACAACACTTATTGCAGTAGAGATGGAGTATTTGTCCAACATATAGATGGAAGTAGGATTCAATCAACATGAAAATGAATAGGAACAATAATAAAATTATATTTTATAACCTGTATTTAGTCAAACATATCTTATATATATACTTGTAAAATAAATAAATAGCCTCCAACGTAATAAAGTTTTATTCAATTTTGAAAATAATTTGTTCTGCTGTATTTCCTATATTGCCGATGTTAAAGGTATTATTATAATTAGCCCGTTATGTAGGAGTATACAGTTATTAATAGAAAATCAATTTTATGCCATTTTTATTTCTCAACTTACGTAAAGCTTCAAATTATATAAATCTAAAGTACAGATTCAGTCCGATTTTACTCATTTACAAGTTTGTACTCATTAAAAATAATAGATAAAATTCAGGTATGAACTTACAAAAATAATAAAAACCATTATTTTTACACATATTACAGTTATACACATTATACAGTTGTTTAATTAGGTTAATCTTGATTTATAAAAAAACATGGTAGAATTGATTTAAAAAAACTTTTACAAGGATAACTACTGAGGCTTAATTTACCGAGATCATCAACTACTATTCTAATTAACGGATATAATTAGGTTTAATGCCTTAATACACACTGTGGCATACAATTTTCGCTAATGGGGTTTACTGGAGTAATTTAGGAAAGAAAATGACGTTTTAGAGAGAAGAAATGTAAATATATCTACATATGTAGATATTTTTATATTAAGGTACAAAGACTGTTATTTGCAATGTATACTCTGTATCTCTTTGGATACAAGAGCAGCAAGACAAGAATATGGTGTGGGTCACGTGTAAATGGAAATTTTTAATTTTATACGGTTTTTACAAATTTCAAACATCTAAAAAAACGATTGAATATGAGGTGGGAAATAAATATAACGGACACATTTTACGTACCTACATATTTGAAACGCATATCTACTTGTAATGCTATAAAATTTCAAAAGAGTTTCTGATAAAAGTGCAGTTACCTTGTAATTCAAGGTAAATTATTGCTGCTAATAGAGTCAAAACTGTTTGTGAATTCTTTGGCATCACATACAGCATGTTTGATTGAGTTCTACAGCTGATATTTCCTTAAATACGGGACATATGAAGAAAAACATGAGAACAAAAGTTTCGTTACTTTCTCGTTCCGATTTACCTAACGTTTTCAGAAAAACAAACAAATAATGGTATAGACTAAAAAATTCGATGTTTCTGAAATCGGCAAGTTGTAGCGGAGAGTAATAAAACTTTTGTTCCAATACTTTTTTTTCATATATCACGTATTTAAGGGAATGGCTTTAGAACGAGAAACTTGTGATAGGTATTTTTAAAAAACTTTTACAAGGATAACTACTGAGGTTTAATTTTACCGATATCATCAATTCGAGGTCAAAATATGAAAATTGCGAAAAAAACAAATTTCAGTCACTATTATTTTTATTTTTGTAGTAGGTATATTCCGACGTCCATTTGTTTTTCTGAAAGCAGCATACTGTGGTGGAGGTCAAACAATGAAACTTTTTTTTTATATATCGAGCCATTCAAAAAAAAAAACGTCATCAAAGTTGGCCGAGTAAAAAAAGACGTATTTCTGTTCTATCTTAAATGTAGGTATAACCTTATTTAATTGTCAAAACTGTCACTTTATATGACAGCCATTTTACAATTGTGACAGTCACTTGTCAAAAGTTTGAGTTATTTCTATCTCTCTCGTTCATAGCCCGATCAGTACTTTATTCGCATATCCCGAATTTATTTAAGGAAATATCGGTTGTAGAAAGATAAATCAAATATAAACGCTGTAATATAAACATGAACCTCGTCCTTATAGTACTTAATCGAGTAGGCAAAAGTTAAAAGCGAATCTTATTAAATTCCAGTAATCTTTGTAATTAAAAACATTGCAAACAGCTGTATTTGTGATTTAAAAAAATGTCGAGCATCTTTTTAAGAATTAACGTTTGCTGATGTAACGTTATCCCTATAGGTGGAAGTCACATAATATCCAGCATTATAGCCTCCAGACTGATTTTTATGGCTCTGCTGTAACTACCGCTTTATTAAATATCGTGGGCATATTACATAAATCACACTGTTATTCTACTAAAATTTCACTAAAAACGTTTTTGTTATTTTATAAACCCAATCTGTTTCCGACGTTAATATTTTACTACATAACTGAAAAACAGATAAACAAAATGAAGCTAAATAAAAATATGAAAGATATTTTTTACCGAAAATTAGGATTATAATATTTTTTCCACTGGTGCGATGATATAGCTGGGAGAAAGAAATGGTTTGAAAATATAGACACTTCATAAAAACATCTTATACAAGATATTGATACAAATAGTACAACAATAACTGATGAAACGTGTATAACAGAAACATTGGTGGAGGTTTATTTGTTCTCATTTCATTTATTGAAATATACACTATTCTTTTTTTTAATTCGTGGTTAATTTATATACATACTCGTATTTCTCTGGAATGGAGCAATAAAAACAAAGAGTACGAGAAAAATGAAATGGAGTTACAAGGTCAACTAACTGCACTACGACTAATAGATGCATTGGAGTAGTTGCGCTGTTCTTGTGTGGGAAGGTGTGGGATGAAATAATCAGCTGTCGGTTTGCAAGGGAATTTATACAGTTCTTCAGTGAGGACGTCGCATAGGTATATTTAGCGATAACAAGGAAAAACTTAAGCCTTGTAAAGCCGGCGCTACACGATTGTTCCGCTGTCTCGGTAATGAGAGATTGCATGTTAGGAAAGCATAGGCCTTCCATGGCCATAGTGACTCTTGAGTGGCATCACTATTCTTTTCGAAAGAACTGGGCGATTGGAGTCATAGCTCGGGCAGCTACCCCAGGGAGGATGCACAAGTTGTTCAATGGAACATGAACAAAGAACAGGAACAAAGGCTCTGATTCTCTGAGACACTTCATTAGCCCTAGAATCCAATCTGAGGAGCACGATATACTGAAAATGCGCTCTGCGTTTTTACATTTTCGTACTGTCTATCTTATCTTGAATGTGTCACAATTGAAAACAAGCCGTGGCCCCATGTTTTATGTTTCTCTTTTTATCTCTTCTTTTACATCGCCGTTTCAGAAAAATAAAGGTCTCGTTTTTTTGAGAAATTAATAATAAATATCAACATGTTTATTTTTATTGATGAAGTATGAGTACAGCACAAAAAAAATTCAAAAACTACCGTTAACGCAATATCAGCGTATCTTTGAAAATAAAAAGATTTTACTGTTATCTATCACTGACACATATTATTGGTGTAACTAACTTTTTAGCTTCGTTTCTTAATTTCACAATTTTAAAATGGCAGTGAAACTTACTGTTCCGATTTACTTACCAAATACTGTTCTGATTTGGATCATAAAATCAGTAAAAGTACGACGTGTCCGTCAATTCAGAAATACGAAGCGTTTCTTCAAGTTAAAGATTTACCAAGAAATGTTTGAATGTTTTATTAACGGTTCAAGAAAATAATCACGTGTCCATAACAGAACTCACAAAAATCTGCCGATAAAATTCTAAAATCTGCAAAACAGAAATCCTTCAAAATGCACATTGGTTATGAGTTCAATGAAGATGATCCAGATGCAGAGTAAATTTCTGCGAATTATTAACATAATTGCTCAGATAACAGCTTAATTGTTTGAATCAAATAGTCTTTTCTGATGAAGAAATGTTTTATTTCAATGGTACGGTTAACTGGCACAATTGCTGTTACTGGTCAACTCCTCAGTGGATGGAATAGGTACATCCATAAGCAGCATCCTCAAAAAGTAAACGTGTGGGCTGGTGTGGCTGGAAACAATATCATAGGACCAACTAATTCTATCATCCAAACGATTGGGTTTCAACAAGGGGGTGGAGCTCTATGCTCCGCCACATTTTGCACATAATGTCTGAGATTTTTTTGAATGAAACATTTCCTGTATTACCATAATCTATTACAGTTAGAAAAAAGATACAGAATTTGTTGAGACATTTTGTTGAGAGATTACATCACTGCCAAGTTATAAACGGAGCACATTTTGAACATTTATTATAGTCTCAATCAAATTTAAAGTTATTTTCAAAGATATCTTAATTTTACGTTATCGGTAGCTTTTAAGTTTTTTTTGTGCTGCATTCTTAACAATAAAAATTAACATATTGATATTTCTGAAGGTAGTTTTTTTTCTACATCCGAAAATGTAAAAATATACTGAGTGTTCCATTAACAAAAAATAAGATAAGCATTTTCCAAGTGTAAAAAATTAAAATGTCATAATTGAATTCAATATTTTCTAGTATATATCCATATCAAATAAAAAAAATACATCTCAAATAACAAAGTTAATCAACTGTTCCGGGACTTTGCACTAACTCTGTATGTATTGGAATAATACTTACGCATATCCAGGGATGCTTCAATGCTTCAGCTGCTGTGATTCTCTTTCCGGGATTCACCGTCAGCATTTGGTTGATCAGATTCTTTGCTTCCGGCGTAACTGTGTCCCATTCCGGACTTGGGTACTATATAGAGAAAAAAATGTATTATTATTATTAGAAATGTGCATGGTATGCTTTGTGTGCGAAATATTCATGATAAAGTTGTATTTAGTGACATTGTTGTTAGAACAGTTACCAACTATCTGCCCCAACATCAGACGTATGTGCTTATCGTGTCAGTAACCACAATATAGTTTTTGTACATATAAAACAAAATATTTAATAAAAGAAGCTCTTTAATGAAGATCAAAGGACCACAAAATTAGGAATCAAAATGAGATATTATGATTATTGACAACACAATAATGCTTAGGACGCACATGGCGTCTCATAGTTTAGGGTAGTGGGCGACTCTTCTACAACAAAGCTAATGTATTTTTTACCATTTGGGTTGAAATACTGGGAAAAATGTTTCAGGTAACCAACGACTGTGTCTTACAGAAGAAAATATTCGGTTTTTATCCCAATTAGGGGTCACATTTTGTAGAATTTTTATAATTCCTTACGTTACCTTCTAAGGGTTGCACTTCCCTAAAGGAACGATCTCAGGACCGGAAAATGTATTTATATATTTATTTATTTATAGTTTATATTATTTACAGGAAAACAAAGTTTTTTGAACGTAGAATATGCCAATGAAATATTGTTAATTTCGGGACACTCTGTATGTTGCCCAACAAACAAATAATGAAATTAGTATTGCTCATGATTAGAGGTATAAAATTGTAAGAGTATTGTAATCAATTAGGTACCGTCTGTTTGAATTTTATCCATATTAACAGGTATTGCTGAACCTTTGGGAGTTGATGTACTAAAGTTGATCTAACGGGACACGTTTGTATTATCACTAAAGCTAAAACAACAAATTTTATGATCCCTAAATAAAACAGATACCTAAGCCACCACCGAATATCCTAACTATTGTGAAAGGACATGAGAACTCCCATGTTATTATTTGTTTGTTACACTATAGTTACGTTCAATTCTAATAATTATTTTTTCTTCTTAGTGATACGTGAACTCAGGAAAATGTTCTGCAGAAGGTATAAATATCGGAGCTGTAATTAAATATAATTAATGGCCTTGTTAGCATGGTAACTGATTTGCTAGTACATACATATTAAATATAAATTAGTTAGTAGAAGTTCTGTACATTGTAACTTCTTAATTGGCCAATTTGCTACTTCAGTAAGACCTGTTTAAGTGGAGTCTCTGAGGGTTTAAATTAGGTTGCACCCGTAGAGGTATTTCAGTTATTCAGTTTTCCACTCACCCAATGCCAAAAGGCATTCGACCCGCTCAAGGATATATGGCACATTATGTTCGAACATTGCACATTATGTTCGATTTGCACTCTTTTTACAGTTGTTTCTAACTTTCCGTTACGAAAATACATTATCAACGCGTCACATTTTATTAACGCATATACCTTTATTGTATTTTATAAATGATAATATTAGTATTGTTGCTGTCGACCATATTTAAAATAAAAGATTAATCAAAATAATATGCTGAAAAATATGTAAATACTTAACTAAAATGGTTAACAACTGAAAATTGTTTTACGTAGAAAATGAGTGATCTAAAATCAGATATTAGTTTATTAATTGTATTATTTCTATTAACAGCAGTTTTAGCAGCAGTTTTTGGGTAGAATAGGTATAAAAAAATCGAAAAACATAGTGCCATTAAAAAAATAAAGATGACCACAGGTGGGAAACAATTGAATAAACAAAATAATGAAGTTAGTTATAAGTCGGTAGTTGATTCAATAAATCTCTAAGATTTTCTGTTGCACTTTCTTCTTTGCATTGACGGCTCTAAGATTAATGATTATTTTTATAATGCGTTGAAATGTAATAAAACAAAAAAATATAACTCCACTAGCTCCATTTCTTCGCTGCTGGACATTTATTTTTTTAATATACTTGAAATCCTAATATTTTGATGACAAAAAAAGTATGTAACCTTTATAATACGAATCACGATTAATAATATGACAATCACAATAACGAAACAAAATAATATTGCATTCGATTTAAGGACAAAAAAGATTGCATTCGATTTAAGGACACAATTATGGCGCACAAAGAACGGCGCCCATTGTTAATATAAGTAGAGCTCGGAGGTTAATAATAGATCCGTATTTTACCAGGGACGGCTCTAGGATACCACTATTAGTGCGTTTCGAAATGTTAAACAGATCTCACCTTATACATGTGACGGTGGTTGTTGTAACCCAACTAATCGGTAAAGGAACCATAATCACAAGACTCTGAACTTGCATACACACGGTAACCGATGCTATAACGTGTCCGTACTGCCAGTTGAGTTTCCATAACTAGGTAATCAATAACTATCCCATATGTTCAGGAGTTAAGCTCTAGGGCCTGTTACCTCAAATAGTACCTGTACCCTTGTGCCCCAACGAGTCACAATATGTTACGTTGGTAGTGGTGTCCTTGGTAGAACGTCCGAAAACATTTTTCTTCTGGATGTTGCTTTCACAAATACCTGTATCACATTCAAGGCTGTCAACACAAGAGTAACAGTTTCGGCAATTTGGTGAAACCCGTGTGTCAAACATGTGACGTGGATTAAATTAGTAAATGAAGCTATCAAATGTATTTTCATGGCTGCCTCATTCAGTTCCTTAACCATTACGCTAGCTTTGTGCTATCCTTTAACATATGTTGTTTCGTTACCGCTAAGTCAAATAGGTTTATCGTGCAATTCCAAGACGATATTTTTTATGTCCTCACACAGTGGTGCTATATAAAATCGTCTAATCTTCTTTCTCAACAGACAAACAACAATGTTTGTTTGTCTGTTGTACTTCTGTCGTTCATATCCAGATTTGATGACGTTTTTTTGGATGGATCGTTATAAAAATATTCCAGTCGTGTCAAGACAGGTCCTAGAATCTATTATTAACCTACGGGCTCTAATTATAAGTGAAGCTGTTTATATTGACGTTCCATACGCACGGTATACCGAGTCAGAAACAGTCGATTGCTTTGGAAAAAATGGCGGATGATAGATGAGTAAATTATTCGTTAAACATGTCACAAACTTGTCATGTTGAAGAAGTTGTTGATAACTTGTGGGCGTGTTGAAGATTAAAGGTGGATATTGAAGATGAAATCAAACAACTTGGATTTTTCGTGGGCGGAGCCCAGTGTTGGCATCCCTGTTGTATTGTCTGTGGCGGTGTTATCGACTAAGCTGAAAACATTAATTATTACTGGTCCGTTTGTGTTATTATGTTTGATAATTTGCTTTTTGTTTGTTGTTGTTATGGCTATTTTTCCAAGTAATGAATCGTGGGGGTAATTTCTGGAGGCGTTCAAAAGTTTATCGTGTTGTGGCATGTAAAAATCGATGTATTAAGAAACAAAATTAACGAAAAACCAATTAACAATTAACCAAAGAAACAAATTGGCAGGGTAGACACTTCTGGAACTTTACAAGGAGGTGGACAGAAATGCAAATTTGGACAATATAAAAAAGGCTGAATAATATTAAGACATGATACAGGATAGAGCAAAAATCAGAAATTCACATAGGAGGAGGGTCCCTAAGGCCGGTTTTCGGCCTAATTTATTTTAGGTCAAAAAATCAAAAAATATTTGTTTTTATTTAT
This sequence comes from Aromia moschata, assembly GCA_029963805.1. Taxonomy (NCBI): domain Eukaryota; kingdom Metazoa; phylum Arthropoda; class Insecta; order Coleoptera; family Cerambycidae; genus Aromia; species Aromia moschata. The sequence goes on along the minus strand of JAPWTK010000308.1, from coordinate 344,317 downwards.
TTGTATATCATTTACAATGGATCTGACCACAAACGAACCCACCCCAACCCTCCCCCTTCTTTTTACCCGCCTTAATGACGCAATAAACAATTTGCTTTTTACCAACTTCCATGGTAGTTTTTGGCTAAAAAAAAATATATTTTATCAAAAAAATATCACTTCTGCGTGTAAAATGGATTTTCCTCGCCAACCTCGCCAACCCCTCCACCGGTCAAAATTCACCACCCGAAGGGGTGATTTTTTTATTTCTTTTTATATCAGCGACAAAACGTCTGTCCCCTCGTTTTCGAGGATGCTGAACACGGTGGTGGTGTTCAATACCCCTTGCGACCCCCCCACCAACCCATTCACCAGCCAAAACTCACCCCCAAAAGGGGTTATTTATTTATTGATTTGGGGTTTGAAGGGATTTGAAAAAAAAATCATCCACCACCATTGTGTTCAACATCCTCGAAAGCGGGGGGCGGACAGACGTTTTGCCGCTGATATAAAAAAAGACCCCTCTCGGGGGTGAGTTTTGACCGGTAGAGGGGTTGGTGGGGGTCGGAAATAATCTTCAACACCACCACCATGTTCAGCATCCTCGAAAACGGGGGGGGGGGGCGGTAGACATTTTGCCGCTGATATACAAAATTACCCCTTTCGGGGGTGAGTTTTGGCTGGTGGAGGGGTTGGTGGGGGATCGCAAGGGATATTGAACACCACCACCATGTTCAGCACCTTCGAAAACGGGGGGACAGACGTTTTGTCGCTGATATAAAAGGAAATAAACAATCACCACCTCCGGGGACGAGTTTTGACTGGTGGAGGGGTTGGTGAGGGTCGGAAGTCATCTTCAACACCACCACCGTGCTCAGCATCCTCAAAAACGGGGGAAAAGCCGTTTTTTACAAGGAAATGATGTAGGGGGTGGTTTTTGGCCGTTTTGGGGAGTTGCGCAATCCCCAAGAGACATTCTGACACCGGCATCGTGTTCAGCACCCTCGAAAACGAGGTGGAGGAGGGAGGATCTCGATCCGGGTAAATCGAGATCATTTTTTTCAGGATTTTTCCGACTCACAGACGCCGCTGTATTAGAGGCTTCAAAATAGCCCGACAATAAACAGCGCAACTTCGAGCGTGGATTGGCGAGCGAAAAATCAACTGATCGGGATGATTTTTTTTAAATACTGGAAACTGAGTCTAGTTTAAATAGTAACCTGTCGGTGGGGGTCTAAGATGCACTGGAAAAGAGCTGCGCGCGGGAAAACCGGACGCAAGACCTTTTGGCAAAGGACATTTAACTTTGGACGCTAATAACGTTTTTCCAGTGCATTGGAGAGTTTCACTTGATAGAGACTCAATTAGAGGAGTAAATCCTGACGAGTCCAACGACACCGGAAAAATTGCTGTGGGATTATTAGAACGCGAGATATGAGCAGTTGAAAAAAAAAACAGAATTCAAGATGGCGGCGGACGGGGCAATTTGGACAATGCGCGAATTCAGGGTTAAGGTCTCCATCGAAGACCCTTTCGAATGAGCAACAAAAGAATCCGAAATTTTTGGGTGCATTCCTAAATGCAACCCGTCCACATATTATCAACGGTCCCTTCAACAAGGAAAGTTTGACAACCAAGTTGCTCGTCCACAGGTCGCTTTACCTTCAAACGCCACCGCATTCGTGAACCATACTTACGTCGTAGGCTCCTGCCTTGATCTGCGCGTACAGCCGGTGCTGATCCTCGTCCCAGAACGGAGGGTAGCCCACTAGAAGGATGTACAGGATCACGCCGCACGCCCAAATGTCCACCGGCTTTCCGTACGGCTCCTTCTTGAGTACTTCCGGAGAGAGGTAACCTGGTGTGCCGGCGAAGCCGAAACCACGCCTGCTGCTCCCCCCTGCACTTCTATTGCCAAACCGAAGTCCGCCAATTTCACGGCCGCACCCTTTTGTTTACTAGCTAATAGGAGATTTTCTGGCTGGAAACACAATGACATCGATTAGAATAAAGAACCCTGCACAAATATTATGGAAATTGAATTTCGGTCAAATTGGCTGAAATTTTGGAAAAAGTTAGTTCAAGTTATGCTGAAACAAGTTGTCATGGGCACAGAGTTCCCCGATGTTTCAGTGCTGAGATAAAAATAACGGAGTCCGAACACGCGTTTTTTATGTCTGAGACAACCAAAACTGAAGATTTAAAATATTATCGTTTTAAAACTAATAAAAAGTTATTTTGATAAAATATTTAAGGTTATTCTGTAAAAAAATCGTTTTCTTTGTCCTAATAAATCCTTTTAAGCCCAAAAACTAATGAAGTATCAAAAAAAAAATAAGTTAAAAAATGACCAATTACTCTCATCCACTTTTCATGTCCAAAAGCACTTTACAAGCAGAGGAAATATTGTTTTCCGATTTAAACTGTTTTCTGCTAATCTTTGTCTGCGAAAACCAGCAGAATTTTCGAAATTATAAGCAACTTATCTCAATTAATTATAATAATAATTATAAAAACCCTAAATTAAATAAATTCCATTGAAAAAATTCACATAACCAAGTTTTAGTTGATTTTAATAAATACGATAAAAATAATACTTTTTTTAAACCCATTTCTACTTTTTTTTTAATTTTTTCAGTTATGAATGAACTTATGTGGACTAGAGATAATAGTTGCTTGCAGAAAAAACGACAGTATTTTATTCTAAATAAATGCCATTTTTATTAATGATTTAAAATAGAGATAAAATGTTTAATGTTTAAATGTTTAAATAATAATGTTTAAATGTTTAAAAAACAAAACAAAAAAATTGGTCATTTTTTAACTTATTTTTTTTTGATACTTCATTAGTTTTTGGGCTTAAAAGGATTTATTAGGACAAAGAAAACGATTTTTTTACAGAATAAATTTAAATATTTTATCAAAATGACTTTTTATTAGTTTTAATACGATAATATTTTAAATCTTCAGTTTTGGTTGTCTCAGACATAAAAAAACGCGTGTTCGGACTTTCCGTTACTTTTATCTCGGCTCTGAAGCATCGGGGAACTCTGTGCCCATGATAACTTTTTTTCAGCATAACTTGAACTAACTTTTTCCAAAATTTCAGCCAATTTGACCGAAATTCAATTTCCATAAGATTTGTGCGGGATTATTTTACGATAATAAATAAAGTTGCGATTAGAATAAAATTACGATAATAATTGAAAACTGTAATTTAAAAAATCGCTGTCCCTGGAATAATTCTGATCTTATAGCACCAATTATAGCTCAGATTATAAATTTTTCAGTAGATAAAGGGGTTTTTCCGTCTACTTTAAAATTAGCATCGATAATATTTATTCTCAAATAAGTAATACTAAGCCCTACTAAGCATCTACCCAAAAAATATTGAAAAAGTTGTTGCTATAAGAGTAGACTCATATTTAAGTCATTACGACATTATTACTGTCAGTATGGATTTCGTTCAGGATTTTCCACCGAAAAGGGAGCTGCTGACTGTGTTCAGTATGATATTCATATATGATAACGTGGATAAAGGTTTATAAAATATCAAAGTAAATACCAACAACAAATTTGTTGGTATTTGTTGGTATTTACTTTGAACTGTCCCGAGCCTTTCATACTGTTACAAGTCTTTTTGTGTCAGAGAAACTTGACAATCTTGGTATTCGCGGTTCTCTTAATATGTGGCTGACTTCCTTTTTGGAAAGCAGAAAATGTTTTGTTTACATAAGCGATGTCACATCAAACAAATTTGATTTAAATTGTGGAACCCCACAAGGGAGTATATTAGGTCGTCTAATATTTCTATGATTTACTCAAGAAGACTAGAACTAAGGAAGCTCGTTCGGTGTCATGGTCTCATATCTGTCCGCCTCCAGAAGGCGCTGTAAGCAGTGCTGTGCTCGACGTCACGTGATGAGCAGCGGACCACGTGACTGTTTATGAATGTAGGCTGTCAAGGCGGATACTTACATGCCGTTTGGGCTTTAATAAAAATACAATCCAGATGCTAAATAAATATGGTTCGAAAGTGCTGTGTAGCATTGTGTGATACAAGAAGCGTTCCGAGGCGTCAGAATAACCGGATATTTGAAATTACTGAACGAAATATTTCCTTTGTTGTATTGTTAACGTTGAAGCACGTAACATGAAATATTTTGAGTACATTTTCATATTGATAATTACGAAAATTTGTAATTGCAAAGATAACAACAAATTAACGAAAAATATCGAGTATCTGCCACATGTGCACTGTATTCGCACCACGAACATTTACACGGACTCTAACGCACACATATTAGTACAGAGCGACACTGCTTACAGCGCCTCTGGAGGCGGACACATTCGAGCCCGTCGTGTTATACAGCTAAAAGCCGCAGCTCTGTCTCCTTAGTTCTAGTCTTCTTGGTTTTACCAATGATCTATTACATATAAATCACGGTAGAATCTTCCTCTATGCTGACGACACATGTGTAATTGTTTCAGATTCCTCTAAAGAAGAAATTAAAAATAAAATTGAGACGGGAATTTCAGATGTAGTGTTAAAAAAACAGATTAATAATTAATTATAATAAAAGTGTACCAAACTTAACAAAAGTTACTACTTAATAAATACACTCAAAAACTCGTTGAAAGTTAGTACCCTTCTAAATGTATATTATTCACTCATATACTTTGCTATTTCTTATTGTGTGGTACTCTGGACATAAGCTGCTGACTTCCAACGTGTTTGTTTTTCAAAAAAGATTCATTAGACTTATCTTTAAAATACCCTGTAGATAGTGTAGATCCTCATGTCGCGAAATTTTTAAAAAGCAATAAAATACTTACAGCACCATGCGTATATTTATATAAATTGTTAATCAATATTTTTTGCACTAAGCTCCTAAAACATAGTGATGAAGCACGGCTCTAATACTCGTAACAAAAATAATTTAAATATAAACAAATTTTACTGTTTCATACTGTTTATAAGAAGTCTTCTATTGCAGCTGGTGTCAACTTTTTAACTTACTTCCTATTACAATGAAACAATTAAAAAATGTCAATTTATTTAAGTGACAAATTTATTTAACTGAATGTTTTTTTTTCAGTGAATGAATTTATTGACTATTTTAACAATATATAATGTCTTATAATATGTTTATTTTCTTTGTATTGTTTGTCTATAAATGTTTGTGATATATCCATGGTGATGGCTAATAGATCAATAAATATTCTATTATATTCTATTCTAATAAACTATCACACACAATTTTTCCACATTGTGTTTAATTCAATTTTCAGAGTCATTGAAAAACAAACTAAGAAGTGTGATATTTGCAATATTCACTTCAAAACCCTATAAAACATGACATCTTATTTCACTTTAATATGTGCCCCTCTCTTCCCCATTTACATTGAGTCCACTTTTTTCGAAGGAATTGCACTCGTAACTTCTGAACCGTAAATATTTCATTTCCTAGACAGCAGCATTGTCATATAGCGACCGTAAATTCACGGTTTATGTACTGCTTACAACATAAAAACATATGCACGTCATCAAACACGTGTTTAAGTTTTAGAGCGCACTGATGCCACATTGTTATAAAATTATATTGTTTTAAAAATGTTTATTATTTAAATTTATTAATATTTATTAAATTATTTAAAGCCGGAAGATCCGGGCGGCGGGCCATCTCAACGGGCCATATATGAACGTAAATAACAGGGTAAGTTTAACACATCTCTTTCTAAATTGCAACAGTTTATTGTTTTCATTTTGTTTTTGCACATACAAGTAGTGAGTAGTATGACGCGTATGGTTATGGCCCGCCGCCCGGATCTGCTGGCTTTAATTATAACTGTTACGAAAGCAGTATGTCCAATGGAACAGTATTTGTAACCCTCTTGGTAGGATTACGCTTTCTAGGTGATTTCAAAAGTATTTTAAGGTATTTTGCTTTCTGTGAAATAGAATTAACCGAAGTTTAGGGCTGCTGCTACACGCTAAAACGATAAATCGGACTGTAGTTTTAAATAATATTGTAATTTTATATTTAAATTACCCCTCTAACAGCTGTTAATGATTGCAATGAACTATTATTGTCTCGTTCATTTTCAAAATAGTCTATAAAAGATGTTACTAACTCTTGGCAGCAGCTGTTTAAGTATTTTGTTATTTCGCAAACGGAAGTCTGACGACTATAACACTTTTATTGTTCTGAAAATAACAGTTTTCCAATGTAATGGCGGCACTTCACTTGGCGTAGCGTATTCGTATATTTGTTGTATTTGCCCAAAAGCTATATTTGCTTTATTTGAACAAATAACGCGAATAGCGCTAACAGCAAATACGCGTTACGTCCATTGTCGGCTTTCAATCTCAAAAACAAATCAACACCTTTTTAAAAATAAAATAAATTTTTTTTTCGGTTTCAATCACATCAAAGAAGTCAAATAATTGGCGAATAAGAGTTTTCATTTAATGTAATGGAACTTTTCGGGGGGGGTTTTTTTTTTTTTTTTTTTTTTTTTTTTTTAAATTTTAAAAAAGAATTGTTTTTTTTTGGGTTTTTGGAAGAATATATACACTTTTGGCCACAAAGAGAGATTAAACATTTATAATCCATGCTGTCGTGTAGCTCGTCATGGTCTTTTAGATTTAAAAATTTTTGTACTTTTGGTTTAAAGGGATTTTTGGGGGTATCGGCCACAGTTGGTTCCACCAGCGCCGTGTTATGGTCTTTTGGTAATTTTGGTAATAAGAAGCATTCAGGTAATAAGCTGCTGTCGCTGTTAACACGTCCGTCACTGTATTCACTGGTTCTAAATATTCAAACATATTTGGCATATTTGAGTATTTTGATATATGTGTGGATGGCATGTTGGGAATATTTGCGAATACATAAAATATTTGGACAAATACAGCGATACTCAAACACAAATACGCTACGCCGTGAAGTGCTACCATAAGAAATTTAAAAAAAAAATGTATTGCTAATAAAATGTTGCCCCTTACTACTACTAAGATGCCAATGTGCAGTGCACACTCTGCTGCTCGCTTAAAGACTTCTGAGTGCATGTATAAAATTTGAAGTGAACATCGAGGCATTTTCGAATTATGTACAAACACAGAAACAGTTTGTATAACATATTATCTCCAGTTATCGCCCAATCCCTCAGCTGAATACACTCAAAATATACCCAGCTCAAAATCTCGGTTATGATACGCAAGTATTTCCAGTTTGTTTGATACGCAAGTGTTCAAATTTGACCCTCTATTTTGGGCACTGTGTACATTTTGCCATATATCTAGACTTCTTATAAGTTTACCCTATAGTACTCACACGGCAAAAAAATTAACCATAGAGCTTTACCACAGTGAATGTTCCAAACATTTTTCTATGAGTTTGCAATTTCAATGTTGTTTTAAATTAAAATATTTCGAAATCCGTTTTTATTTACATTTTAGAGATAGAGAACGATTATTAAAGAAAAAGCTAATGAATTGAAGCCAAATATGGCATAAAAAATATAAAGTACCATTTACAATCACGAAGTTAGTATTCACTTCAGGTATATCCGGAAGTGCCAGAAAGTCACGCCATTATTTTAGGTGCGTGTAATCTCTGGAAACTCTTAGATATAAATTTTCAGCTACATATTATTTATTATAAGTCGTTCTCCCAAAACATTTAATAGGCCGTGAAGCACCCTATAAGTTCTTTTATCGTAGAAACTAATTTGATTTGAAATAAAAATAGTCTAATAGATTATTCGTGACATTTATAGAATAATAATATAGTTTGTAGGCACATTCAAATTCAATACACATACGATACAATTTTTATTACAAATCGGGTGTTTGTTATCAGTTATCATACATGAATATTTTTAATTCATAACATCATTTTCTGATAAAAATTCAATTAAGCACAACAAAATGTAATATGATATTAAGTTGATAAGCTCGCAAATACAAATTAGTAAATATTTAACTACGTTTAGTTGACATACTCGTAATCAAGCCTGACGTAATGATAAAACAATTATAGGTTAGGCATACCAGATTTCGATCGGTATAAGTATTGATTTTTTTAACTTTTTTTTAATTTTGTGGGAAGCAAAATCGTATTTGCTTGGGATATTGTTTAACATTTGTTATGAATAAAGTTGGCATACGGCGACGCAACACATAAGAGACTCGCATGCGATGAGTGTCGCCTCACTTCGTATTTATTGCAGTAGTCCGGATTTATTGTAGTAGCTGGTGTTGTGTACAACTTCCGCTATACACCCTAGGAAATTGCACCTTTACATATTGGCGATACATGTGTAGAAGAGAATAAGTTAAAAGACACCAGTAAGGACAGACAAAGACAGTTAGATGCAACAGTGTTTCAGGCTTGTGTACGTATTAGAAACGTATGAGACCTGCGCGTAATAGAAAGTGGAGAGGGGTATTTGACATGGCCTATCATCCACCACCTATCGCCGAATTTGGGACTCAGTACTTTTTCGCAGCTATGGGGGTGTACATCGACTTAGCCGTATGAAACGAAATTATTACGTAATTACAACTACGTCTGACTTTTACAATTATCCCATACACTTAAAAGAAGTGTACGAACATAATTGTATTTATTTTCAAATTTTTGTATTCCTTAACTAACCGGTCTGCAAGAAAATAAAATTGAAGTTCTATAAAAAAATAAAAAAAATCAACCCGGTTATAAGACGAAAGAAAGAAAAAATGCCTATGGAGTTGGCTGAAGTGGTTCAAAAATGTCGCCCTTTTGTGCCTCGTTTTTCGCCTTTTTACCGTAGGTACCGGCCGATATTCAAATGAAAATGCAAATTGCCCAACAACTTTTTCAGCGCTCTGAGAGATGAAATACCACTTCATATTTTGCACTTTTTAAACAATTAAAAATTTTATTATTCATATTGTAATTAAAAAACGTTTATTTAATTACAATATGAATATTTTATTTACGCAGACAGGGCTAAACTGATTCCTTATTTTGGTTATTGTTCTCTAGAGTCTAGACAAGACTTCAATTCACACGTGCGCATTAGAATTTATGGGCGGGGCGTCCCTCCTACATAATTTTATTGCTACTCTATCACGAAAGACAGAGAATAACGCTCATAAAAGTTTTAAAATGACATATCAGTCTGGCAACTGTGGATATAATATTTCTCTGTCAGTTCTCTTTACTTGAATAGTTTATTCTTTTATATCATTTAATGCTCGGTTTTGAAATCTTCGACTTTCTAACCCTGTATGTAATATGCTGAATAGTGTGATATAATTCCATAGTAAACTATGGCAACCGTGCGGAACGCTACTAGTTACTTTCTGTGTCTGCCAAGTTTAGTTATTAATATTAGAAGACGCTGAAAATTTGAACAGAGTGCGTTTAACGGGACTAGATATATGTTGGGACTAGACAGTCATCAACTACCAAATGTCCTTCTCAAAGCACTCTTTAGCCAAATATGTCAAACTGACGAGATTTGATAACCAGGCTTCGGATAAACGTGGTTTTAACCTTGAACAGCTCTTATGAATGGGTTACTTCATTCACAATTTCTAAGAGGCGCGTGCGCGGTTCGTTCTAGGACTGAACAGTTTCTGTTCATGGGCTATTTGTACTGGAATGATAAACAAATACCAAATATTATCAGCGAAGTACAGTGTGCCTTTTTTTGTCACATAATTATTATTTAAACGTAAATTGCACTGTATTCAAATATATCAAGGTTTTTGAACACAAATGAGTTATTTTGTCAAAAAATTGTCATAGTAAAACATAATGTGGTATGTACACGGGTCGATTTCCGCCGCACAACTAGGCCGCACGGCGAAAATCGTCTGTATGTAAATAGCAAATCCACGGTCAACACAACCAACTGTTCAACTGTGACTAAATAGGTATTACCAATGTGCATATACCTCTCAAGGTTCTGGCCAATATTAAACAAAAACAAGTTGGAAAGGTGACAAGTGCAGTTTAGTTACAATGTATGTGGCAACTTGTGCGAATGGGATATTTGTAATTTTTGTAGTTGTATTTCGTCATCAACTGAGGTTATACATATGTAATTCAGATGAAGATATCTTCCCTAACTTCCCGCACTGTATGTATATGTACGCTCTGGCCAAGAAACTCTTCTGATTGCCAAGAGTATTCTTTAAGAGTTTACGGTTGGATTACAAAGCTGGAAAAGGCCGCATAACTATATTTCAGCCCCAACATTCAGAGAATATTTTTCACTGCTTGATTTTCAGATTCTCTTTTATGGCATTAGACGCATGACTATATATACAGTACAAATTTCCCATTTTATGAGGGCTCTGCAGAAAAAAAATGTAATAAAGCCCCTTTCCTCTGAGATATATATTGGATAAAATTGTGTAGTGGTGATGTAACTAGTTAGTTTCCTCTCTTGGCAAAGAAAACAAAAAGATAATGATTGCAATATATTCCAGTGTGAAAAAAACAACACAATGCTTGCCAAAATTAATTTGGGACATTTCTTTTTTTATTTAGTAATCAGAAAAAATCACATGTGTCGTTTATGTGTTGTTGTATAAGACGAATACTTAAAATATTTTATACATACCGGGTAACTTTCGACGTGGCTCGCCACCATAACTTTTTTGTTTTCAGAGATAACAATGAAATTTTAACGCAAACCCCCTCTTTACCGCAAATGACCCCAATTTCCGAATCTTTTTTTTCGAATTAAAAAATGCAATTTAGCCCATTTACCCCATTTCTCACTTTTGGACACATTTTTTTTTCATTTTTATTGATTTAGAGTGCTTAGAGTTTATTAAAACCTTTCAATGAGTCATCAAAAATGAATTTTCATTTTTTAAGCGTTTAAATTTTTCATATTCCTATAATTTTACTTAAATAAATAAATAATGTTGAATAATCATATATTTTAAATCTTAATACATTAGATAGAATTTGTTAAAGAGAAATAACTCAAAAACGGCTGGTCCAAATATATAATATTATATATTTTTCGAAAGTGGAAATTGAGTAAATTTGAAAAATGCGACAATAGTGTTATTTAAAATTGAAAATTTAGCATAAGTTAGCCTCTTTCTTATTTTGCAACTGTCTTTTGTTTTTCTGGTTTCCATATTAAACTTTTTCAGGAAAAACCCCGCAAGTTCTGTATTTATCTATTTTCATTTTAAGAGACTTTTTAATAGGGTGGAAAAATTATGAGGAAAAATCTTGTACATAAGCAAAATTGCTTTATTTCCATGTATTTAATTACAAAATATAGTTATGGCAGAAATGAGCAAATTGATAAATTCTTAATTTATGAAAAAATCAAGAAATAATTCTTCCGAAGCAGCTTGAGTTACCGCCAAAAGATATCATGCATCATTCTAGATGACATTTTATCAAACTGAAGTAAACTGAAATAAAGCAAGCAATTTTGGTTATGTATTAAAATTGAGTCAGGAATATTTTTATGTTCAAAGCCTCCTAATGTCGGTGTATTAAAATCAAACCCTATTTTGTGTTGATAGTTCTATGTATTTGCTGTTTGTTTATAGTTTTCCTTGGAAAATACTCAAGTAAGTATTGGAGTGTGTGACCTCAGTGTTTATAACAAAAAACACTGTTTCAATGATCTTATGATGAGTCACGGTGCTTCCAAATTTGAGAAAGCATGAACACAAAAACTCTGTAAATCAATACGTTATGTGTCAAAAAGTGACAAATAGGGAATTGTATTTTAAATTGAATGGCGTTTCAAATGAAAATATACATGACGTGCCATTAAAGATTCAGAAATTAGGGCCACTTCTGGTTAAATTAGAAGTGAATAAAAATGACGACAATGTCAATAAATGCAGATTTATGTCTGATATCCAGTTTTAAAAGAGTGATCCTAAAATTAGCCTGTTTTTCAAACACTTGTAACTTTACCTGTAATTGATAAAATTAAATTTAATAATAAATGCCCAAAATTTTCGTCTCATCATAACCTAGTGCGAAAAAGAAGATTTATTGCTCCAGACCTTGTGCATCCGCTTAAATGATGGGTTAACTAACCCTCCATTTTTCCATTACTGAAGACTGAAAGGCGGTGGGCCTAACCTGACCACGGATTCGTGTTCAGGAGGTAAAAAATACTTCGGAAACCATATATTATATGTAGGAAAACAGCCTTTTTTTATTGGACGTTATTGGAAAAATTGAGGGTTAGTTAAGGGGATGCAAAGGGTCTGGAGCAATAAATCTTCTTTTTCGCACTAGCTTACGATGGGATGAAAATTTTGAGCATTTATAAGTTGCATTTCATCAATTCCAGGTAAAGTTACAGGTGTTTGCAGGCTAAAAAAGCTCGTTTTTTGGGGTCACTCTTTCATTATTTTACATTCAGAACAAAAAAGTTATGGGGTTGATCCACTTTAAGGTCACCTTCAGATATAGCTTAACAATAGTGTATTTTCGTGATATTTTTTTAAATACAGTTTATTTTTTTTTATTGTGTCTTGTATTCCTTTTTTACAATATTCCAAATGAACTTACTTCAGCTTACTTAGTTCAGATCTATCAGTGCATAAATTGTGTTCGTTCATTTTCTGTACAGAAATTGTATTCGATTATTTAGGGTTCGAACCAAATAGTGCTTTGTGCAACTTAACGACATCATTAGATAATTCCCCCTAGAATATGCCTTTGGGATTGGGAGTATGTGGCGATTTTTCCGTGACATATCAGAGACTTGCGACCTTTGGCAAAAGCTGACGCTGCGTGCAATTAACTGAGTTTTCAACACGTACATATTTACTGAAATCATCTGGCAAAATAGGGACCAAAATCATGTCATAGTTTCACAAAGCACCATTTGCTACTAGTTGCATAAACCAAAATTACGAAAGAAGTTGAAAAGTAAGACGAGATAAGTGATATCTTCTTACAGAGAGTTGCTTTACAAAGGATATTAAAAAGGCGGCAAACAACTTGTCTTTTAAAAAGGTCCACGGACCTCAATACATTTTTTCAATATGTTCATCATAAAGGTCTTTTAGATAATTTAATTATCTTTAATTTGACCTGTTATTGAGCCCTGTACAATGATTTTTCGCTGAGTTATCGCCGTTCATAATAAAAATGGCACTGTTGTCTTTGATAATCAATTACTCGAGAAATAATGAACGCTCAAAAGAAGAAAAAAAAATTCGAAAAGAAATTGGTGGTCGAAAATGAGGTAAAAAATGCATAATTTGCCAAGTTAAGTAAATATCCCTAATATTTGCCTAACTTGGTATAACTTTGCAAATAATGGATAGACTAAGGATATTGACAACAACTTTTCAACCTTAGTACCCTAAAGAAACAATGTAAGGATCGGTTTTTCATTCTTTGTTCTTTTCACGTTTTTTAAGTTAAATAGTTTTTTTTAACAATTATCCATATTTGCATTATATTAATTCTTTAATTATCCATATTTGCATTATATTAATACATTTTTTGACGATTGTTCCCAATCGTCAAAAAATATCGTGTTTTTTTTTTCATCACTGCAACTGCCTTAGTCTTTTAAACGTCAATTTAAAAATAAATAAAAACAAGTGGATATACCCCCAATGGATCGCTTTCACACTACTTCATTCCACAAATCTTGAATTTTTACTTGAGTTTTTTGTTTTACTTGACTTTGAGTCCAAATCTTTTACACAAGCTTTCATTAAAAAAAAATATAGTGTTTTTTTTTTGAATCTACAAATTTATCGATATTAGAAAAATTTGCCAGCGAAAAAAATTTTGCGTTTTTTTGTTTTGTCAACTGTGAAGCATTGTGGGATATGTATAAAAAAATTGAAAAAAAAAAACTATCATAACAATTTTTTTTTCATTTTTTTTTTATAATAAATAATGTTTTAACTTAAATTTATGAACAAAAAGTGAAAAATCGATCCTTACACTGATTTTTAGCACAAACGATAATTTCAATCATTCCGAGCATTATGGAAGAAAAACCCCAACGCTTTGAAACTATCAGGGTTTCTTTGGGGTACATTAAGGTTGAAAAGTTGCTGTCGATATCCTTAGTCTATTCATTATTTGCAAAGTTATGCCATGTTATGCAAATATTCCTAATTATGCAGTTTTTTACATCTTTTTTCAATCAACAATTTTGTTGCGAAAAATTAAAAAAAATCATTAATATACTAAGTAAGTAATACTACTTGTAAAGGATACTTTTGCAGTTTTAAAAACCCTACTTGAATTTTCTGTACGTTCATTTTTTCTCGAGTAATTGATTTTATCAGTCAACAATGACATTTTTGCTTTGAACGGCGATAACTTAGCGAAAAATCATTGTACAGGGCTCAGTGGAAGGTCAAATTAAAAAGAATGAAAGTATCCAAAACACCTTTATGATGAACATATCGAAAAAAAAATAAAAAAAAATTGAGGTCCGTGGATCTTTTAAAAGACAAGCAAAAATTTTGAAAAATGTTTTTCGATGGTTTTCTTATGATTACTCAAAAACTGCTGACGATAAACGATTTTAAACTCAAGATCCAAAAACTAGAAACTTGGAGCTTCATTTTTTTTCCGTACGACCATTTCCCTTAAGTTACAGCTCTTTGAAAAACATCTAAAAATTTGGGATTTTGATATATCCCTTAATTTCTGCTCGTAGTGTATTAAAGCAAAATGATGACTCACAACCAGGGCCTTCTTAAATAATGTCGGACGATATATTATACACTTGTAAATCAAATATGGAATAAATTCATTATTTCCCTAATTAAAAACATTTTCAAAATAATCCCAGACATGTCTACTGTTATTGTTTGCATAACAATGCATTCTTATTATACCTATCTGGCTTTTGACATGACGTCGATGTTTTTCAACATACAATAGTATGAAAAAAAGTTCTATTTTGAACAAAAAAATTTCGATATATTTTAATATGTTAAAATAAAGAAATACCGGTTTGTTTATTTAAAAAAATGTTTAAGTTTATTTGAATTTGTGTATTAAATAATGTACAAGTACACGTGTGTATTACGTAATATTTCTCCCATTAACTAATTTTAGTTATACTTATGTATGTAATTTGAGTAGAACATAGACTTAATCGCTTTATTGCCGATGTGGGGCGAAACTTCTTAATCTGTGAGAATAATTTTCCTGTTGGAAACGTCAGATAACATAGTAATTTGACTCAGAATGGGCTCATTCAAGTTTTTACAATGCGATCAGCTATCGAGTTAACCAGGGATGTTACTTCGGGTCAACTACGACGAAGTTAGAAATAGGCATCTCTACCTATTGAGACCGGATTAAGCCCGAATAGGCACTACCGCTGGAAATGATCTCGCTATTACGGAATAACGCAATTAAGTGATGATTACAAGGGGTACTTTGCCGATAATTAGATATAACGCCAACGCTTTTAACTTGGATCTATTTTTGCTTGCCTACCCTAAAACTTGTCCGTTGAGGTTCATCTAGAGTAGTAATGATGGGGTCAACGTCAAGATAATTAATAGCTAGGGGAAGGTGGGGGAATATCGCGCATCTAACTGGATATTAAGTTTTTTCATTATTTTATTGTCTTAGACTACAAACATGACAAAATTTATCAAACATATACTAAACACTAGACAATTATTATATATATTCCTTATTTTAAAATAATTAGAAAATATTTCCCCACCTTGGGGGAATTCTACTGTACATTAAAATATTTTAAAAAGAAAACTGAACAATACCTTTAGTAAATGAAAATTAAACATAACTAAAATATACACATTGAAATTGTTACAAAATTATTATTAATAATACTATTAAAAAAAAACGTTTTCCGAGGAAATATTAAAACTAAAACATTTTTTTAATTTTAATCTTCTCCTAAATCCAACTATTGGCGAAACGCGTTTTTTTTTCTTTTCCTCCACTCATTTTTCTTTTTAACTTTTTTTAAATACACATCAAAAAATACTCTTCCCACCACTACACTCTACTTATTCAATTACATTTCACATTACATACATATTACTACACTATATCTTCTCTCATAAAATTTCTATAATATCTATTCCTCATTTATTCTGACTTCTATTCTTTCTTTTCGACTAATTTTATTTTTTTATTTTTCCTTCTCTCTCTCTTAATAATTTTCGTTTTTACGAGCTCCCTTTCCCGGATCTATTATACCTTTGGTACACATTTGAATAGGTCTATTAAAATCAAGATTTAATATTATCTACTACTTTTTTAACAAATCCTTAAAATTTTTTTATTTATATATATTATTTATCACAAAAAAAAAAAAATAACCAATTACAATTCAAAAAATTTTATTCTTAATTTATAAAATTTATTTTTTTATATTTTTAAATCTATTCCCCAAGTGTTTCACTTAACAATGCGTAACGTCTTTTGTCCCCATCCATTTTCTTGTCTTTTTACAAGCTTTTTTGATCTTTTCACCTTTTAGTTAGTTAGTATTGCATGATATAAAACATCGCTGGTTCTTACACAGGGTGAGTCAAAAAGAATGGGACAAGACCAAACTGGAGATACTAGACACCAAAATATTATGATTGAGCTCAACATGCCTTATATCAATGTCGCTGGTTTAAGAGGTACAGCGTGTTCAAAGTTTAAATTTCATTCTGCAATTTCTCAATAATTTCTGAAATTTTTGATAGTATAAATCTGAAACTTGGTAGCTTTATGTTTTTTGGTGTGAGAACTACGAATTTTAAGCTTATTTTGACGTTGCTCCTAGATGGCGCTAGCTTTACACAGGCCTACTTAGAAAAAATATACCAATATCAGCGCCTGAAAAAAAAATCAACAAAATACATTGAACCCTTTAAATGCAAATAACTTAAAAACCGATAGATTTAGACGACCTAAACAAGAGTACCCTTTCTCTGTAGAATTGAGCAATTAAGATTGTGTAGATTATTTTAGATTTTCGACTTGTTTTACGCATGACTCAACAGATAAAAAAATATGTTTTAATTTACCAAAACAATACGGTGAAACTAGCGCCCTCTAGGTGCAACGTCAAAATAAGCTTAAAATTCGTAATTCTCACACCAAAAGACATAAAAACCAATTGTCGGATTTATACTATTTTATACTATCAAAACTTTCTTAATTAATGAGAGATTTCAGAATAAAATTTAAACTTTGAACATGCTGTATCTCTTAAACTAGCGACATTGGTATAAAGTACATGTTGAGCTCAATCATAATATATTGGTGTCTAGTATCTCCAGTTTAGTGTCGGCCCATTCTTTCTGACTCACCCTGTATATCTATTTTTTCCATTCAATATAGACGTTTAAAATATCGATGTTATAATTTTGATGTTTTTTCACCCAATCGATGACCCCCAATAGTGAAACATCGAATCATCGAACATTTTATTATGACCTGATTTCAAGACTATTTTAATTGTTTTTTTATCTAGTTATGATCTTAAATCATATTTTCATGAAAACGGTGCCTGCCCATCCCTAGTTACCGTAAAGTGGAGTTACTTTGGCATGTTTTGAGGTAGTTTGGTCGCGTAGGAAAAAACGCGTTATGGTAAATACGAGGCGCGTTCATAAACTAAGGGCCGTTTGCTTATATATAAATATTGGCGCTTCGAAGCACAGTTTTACTACTGCAGCGCCATCTACTGACTCATTGCGTAGCTACAGTGTCATTTGTTTTGATTCTGAAGTCGTATTGTTGTCCGTGAATGCAAAGAACAATGGCCGCGAAAATCGTTGATCCCGCCAACTGTGAAGTGCGTTCTGTGATTCGTTTCTTATGTGCAAAAGGATCGTCGGCTGCTGAAATTCATCGGGAGTTATGCCTGGTTTACGGACCTACAGTTATGAGTGAAGGAAAGGTTAGACAATGGTGCCGTGATTTTAAAAATGGCCGAACAAATGTCCATGACGAAGAGCGGAGTGGCAGGCCCAGTATCCAGACCGATGAAATCGTTTCACAAGTGGACCAAACACTGCGATCTGATCGTCGATTGACGATTAGTGGCCTGGCTAACAAATTTCCTCAACTTAGACGCACTGCTGTTTACAATATTGTCACAGAAAACCTCGCATACCGCAAATTGTGTGCAAGGTGGGTACCAAAAAATGCTCACCGACCACCACAAAGAGCAAAGAATGTCTAGTGAACGAAAGTTTTTGGCCCGTTATCAACAAGATGGTGATGATTTGTTTTCTCACATTGTTACAGGGGACGAGACGTGGGTATCCTACGCCAACCCAGAAACAAAACTGCAATCGATGCAGTGGCGACACTCATCTTCACCAAAACCGAAAAAGTTTAAGCAAACTCAGTACACAAGTCGAAAATTGATGGCTACAGTTTTTTGGGACAAAGACGGTGTTCTTTTGGTTGATTTCATGGAACGTGGGACAACAATTACAGCTGACGTGTACTGCGAAACGCTCAAAAAATTGAGACGTGCGATCCAAAACAAACGCCGCGGGAAACTGTCATCTGGCATAATCCTCCTCCACGATAACGCGCGTCCTCACACTGCTGCCAAAACCAATGAGAAAATTCAAGATTTTCGTTGGGAACTTTTTGACCACCCACCGTACAGTCCCGACCTTGCACCTAGCGACTACTTCCTCTTCTTGCATTTTAAACAGTGGCTCGGTGGACAACGTTTTGAAACCGAAGAGGGACTCAAAAACGCCGTTGTCAACTGGTTCAACTCTCAGGCGGCAAGCTTCTATGCAGAGGGGTTAAAGAAGCTGGTGCAGCGCTACGAAAAATGCTTAGAAGTGAACGGCGATTATGTAGAGAAGTAAAGTAAGATTGTACCTAACTAAATATGACAATAAAATTTGTTTCTTATGAGTACATTTTTTTCTGTGACCAAACGGCCCTTACTTTATGAACGCGCCTCGTATAATAAATACAACGACAAAATGCCAAAATGAATGGCCTTGTGGGAATAGCTGACGCGAATTTCATGTATAAAAAAATAACTGATAGAAACATTATTTTAGCTTGTCAAAGTAACCCCGAAGACGGGATTATTTTAACGACCCGTAACAACGTGCACATCTGCCAAAATGTGCCAAAGGTAGGACAGCGGCCAAAGTAACCCCACTTTGCGGTACCTATTATGTTTGGGACAAATCTTGCAATCAAAATGTTGATCAGTTATAATGAACCTAGAGCTCTGGAATTTTACACAGTACAGGGGGACAATGCAACATAGTAATCTAATAGCGATCTAAATCCAATAAGGCTGACGTTCCCAGATGGTCGAGTACCTCTTTCTTTACAGTTTCCTGATATGGTAACGAATAAATGTATTAACCTTTAGAGGACGGGAAATCCAGTATACTGGTTCAAAAAAAGGTTCATCGTCTTTCTTCAAACATAAATATTTTGGGGTTTTACGGTCGCCAATTACGAACCTGAAGTCAGATTTTAAAAATTGGCGGATCTAATATGAGGGACAAAAATCTCAAATTTGCTCGAAATCGTTCTGAAAACTGTACACATGGGTTTTTGAGATCGATTATGATTTGAGGGTTGTGAATGACAAATATGATATCAGATTTTTGGGAATTCAATATGACTGATTCAGTTGGATTGATTCAAACTGGTGCAATCAAGATACCAGTTGATAAAATGAATATATATGAGTATTTACTTGGGAAGGGCAATGTTTTCATTCTGTTGCCGAATTGAGAAAAGTCCATATAATGTGTCAAAATTTGAAATATCAAAATGTGTTATTATCACTTGACTCTATCATGTGATGAATATTTTTCGTTTTGGTGACATTTGCAGTATGATTACATGATAAGCAATTTCAATTGATCTCAACAAGTGATGGTTTCCGAAAAGGAGTGGAAAATTTTACAATATTGATGAAAATATGTACTGAAGAGTCTCGTTAATTTAATTGTAATTTAAAACATCATACACAATTAATTTGAGCTGTTAACGCGAATGCAAATCGGAAAGATATAAAGTTTTGAACGGAATAAATGAAAATATTTGAACCGAATAAATTGAAAAAAATAAAGTACAAAAAATGATACTTACCTTGAGATCTCTATGTACTACACCATTTTGATGACAGTGATTCACTGATTCTAAAATTTGTTGTATACAATGTGAAGCGTCAGCTTCCGAATAGAATTCTCTTGCTACAATATCTTCGAATAATTCTCCACCCGTTACCCTGAAAGAGAGAAATATATCAATTATGTGATTGGGGGTGATCTCGTTTGTAGTGGAATCAATTAGTATATATGGGGCATTTCATGCCAATAAGTGAGGCCAAAAAAAAATTATATTTGAAACATTTCTCAATAAAAAATGAAAACAATTAAAAAGAAGGTTGCAATGGTTTTCGATGTGTTTTTTTTCCATAGAATGCGATAAAAATATTTTCAACATTATTGGGGGTAGCTTTCACCTTTATTTTGAGGATCGAAATTTCGAAAAGTATGACACAATTCTTTTTCAATTCTTTTTTTAATTTCTTTCTTTTTTTTTGTACTTTCGATTAATTTTTAATTCATAATGGGCGTCGACCAGAAAGGTGAAAAAACGTGGTTTTAGCATATTTTCTCGTCCTGTGAGATAGTAAATGGCAAGTGAATAATATATTCCAAGGTTTTTGGGGCTGATTACGAATCTAACGTAGAAAATTTCCCGTAGAATACGATGGTATTATTTAAATTTTAAAATTTAGCCATTTTATAAAAAAGGAGACTACCATACTGGATCCGCCATTTTGTTTTTTGAAAATCTGATGTTAGATTAGTAATCAGCGACCCCAAAAACCTTGGAATATATTATTCACTTGCCATTTACTATCTCACAGGATGAGAAAATACGCTAAAACCACGTTTTTTCACCTTTGGGCCATTTTTTGGGCCAGTTCCTGGTCAACGCCCATTATGAATAAAAAAAAAACGAAAGAACAAAAAACAACAAAGAAATTAAAAAAAAATTGATACATAATCGTGTCATACTCTTAGAAATTTCGATTTTAAACTTTCAATCCTCAAAATAAGGGTGAAAACTACCCCCAATAATTTTGAAAATATTTTTATCGCACTCTACGCAAAAAAAAACACTTCGAAAGCCATTGCAACCTTCTTTTTAATTTTTTTCATATTCTTACCGAGGAAGATTGAAGTCTTAGAGTCGAAACGAAAATTTGTATTTTCTCACCCTCGCCATCCCTCTCCTTTAGCCATAAACACGGGATTTGAAGACGGTCAATTTATCTATGCTGAACTCCTAGATTTAACGAAAGCGTTTGACTGTGTTTCTCACGATATCCTAATTAAAAAACTGACATAAAAATCCGCATCGTCTTAATTACATACTTCATACTTCACTGACCGTTACCAATTTGTATGCTTCGATTATAGGAAATCAGAACCACAGAAGGCCAAGTATGGTGTACCTCAGAACTCAGTTTTGGGTCCTACGCTCTTTCTAGTATACATAAACGATTTACCGAATGTAGCCATTATGGAAAATTTTATTTTATATGCTGACGACACTGCAATAGCCCACATAAATAACGAAATTAATAGATTGCTACCAGATATGTCTAGAACACAATCTATCACTGATGATTGATTCAAAGCTAATAAATTAACAGTAAACCAAGGGAAAACAGAAAATATAATATTCACTTTAAAAAAATTTGACATCGATAAGAGAGTGGAACTAACAAACTGTATTAAATTCCTGGGAGTATATAGAGACAACAAATATTTTTGGGAACATCATGTCAATTTCGTTTGTAAAAAAGCCTCCAAAAAACCTCACGGCTTACTATGGTAAGCCTAATTTACATCTATACAAGCCTCGGAATCTAATTCATGAACATTTGACCCGAAACAGAAATAACATTGATGTGGAATACCTACGCCTAATAAAAACCAGAAACGGATCAAATTATTATTCGGTAAAACTTTTTAATGCACTACCCAGTGAGATCTGAAACTTAAATTTTGACCAGTACAAACAATTCTTTAAAAAAATTCTAACAGAAAACCGATTAAAAAATACTACATTAATGATTTTAATGTTTTCTTTATTTTGGATTTTAGTACCCTATGATAATTCTGCAACTTTCATATTGACTAGTAGCGATATTAGTTTTTTGTATATATTTTTATTTTCTACTTTGTGTTATTTGTATTTTATTTCTGTATTTTTGTTATTTTTATTTATAGAATTGTACGATTTGACCTGTGTAAACACTAC
This sequence comes from Aromia moschata, assembly GCA_029963805.1. NCBI lineage: Eukaryota > Metazoa > Arthropoda > Insecta > Coleoptera > Cerambycidae > Aromia > Aromia moschata. Next base: position 322,052 of record JAPWTK010000308.1, on the reverse strand, counting down.
TAAGTGTATAGAACCAATAAATTATTTATTTATCTTATATATAAAAATCTTGTGTCACGGCGTTTGTGGTCGCACTCCTCCGAAACGCCCCCGGTTTTTTGGAAAATTTTTTATGTAGATTTGTTAGGGGACATGTTACGAGAATAGGTCGTAAAGTATATTTCATACCGCTAGGTGATTAGGGTGTCCCTATCCAGAAAAGTGTTTTCTATTTTTTTGACAATTTTTTTTTTGTATTTTTTTTTTGACTTGGCATCAAAAAACACCTATAAACCCAAATTTTGGCAGAACAACGTTTGCCGGGTGAGCTAGTGTATTTATAATAATTAAATGTAGATAACAAAAAAAAATTGTTTTGGCTAAAATTGAAATGTGTTAAAATTTTTGCTAAGGGGGGGGGGGGGGGGGGGGGAATAACCCACCCCCCCCCTTCGAGGTTCTTCAGCATACTGCTAAAGACTAAAGTTATGGCGAAATGCTAATGGTAGATTCGTTCTTCAGCGGTTTGCTGAAGACTAATGGCCAAATTCTGATGAGGAACCCATGTTCAGGAAATGAAGAAACATTAGTTGTCAAATAGATACTGAATTTTAATAGGAAAATTAATCGACATTGTAAAGATAATTTGAACAGTAATGGATTGCGAGCCCATGCAAAAATGCCAACTTTGACCTTCAGTATCTCAAGAACTAAATGCAGTCTAACCTGAAATTTCGGGAAAATTAAAGTCTTATCATAAACTACCATTTGGCATATATCTGAAGGTAGATTTCGAGGGCGATCAAACAGGCCAAAAATATTTTTTGGGGTAGCTCTCTACTAGAAAATAACAAAATTAAGACAAATTTAGAAATCAAACAAATTACAAATTTAAATCTTCAAACTACGCACTATTGATTTTCTGACAAAGTGCAAGATAAATCAGTTAACAAATCAATTCAGTTCAATTAACGAACATCAGTAAAAATTAACAAATATTTGACATTCTCAAATACGGCAAATGTGGTAGTGATTGTTTGTAAATCGGAAAAACGGATTTTATGCTAATTATATAACATAGTTAATTTAGAAACGCTGATGCATATAATATTAATAAATATGCACTACACAAGATTTTCCTGAGTGTCTTACATTGTCAGGATGTTAACGGTGCGCAATATGAATTTTCTTTAATTTCCAGTACCTATATTTAGTTTCTTTTTTTTAAGGTCAATTTTCTTAGAAAAAAGTCCTTATGTAACCCACTTCGTTACTATTATTATACCCATATTTACGTTACTACTACTGATGATATACGTTACTGTACGTGAGAAAAGTGCTCCTTCTAGTTCCGTCATAAAAAATAAGGACTCACATTAATATCGACGCCATAGTTTTATGCCGAAATGCCGAACAAATTCAAGACCCGTATTAAAAAATGGCAGTCTATATGTACGAGGTGTATAAATTCAGTAATGAGACTGGTTTTATTTTTTTTTATTCGAATAGAATTACAATTCAGTGTTGTCTCCTTCAAAATAACTTCCTTGGAAAGCCACACAGTGCTGCAGCCGGTTTTTCCATTCCTCATAGCAGTGCTGGAACTCATATACTGGAGTAGCCTTCAGCTGGTCGGTTACAGCCGTTTGAAGGTTTTCTGTGGTCCCAAAATGGCGTCCCTTGAGGTGATTTTTCAATCTCGGGAAGAAAAAAATAAAAGGACTCAAGTCAGGCGAATAAGGAGGCTGAGGAGCCACAGGAATTGCTGTGTGACAAGGTGCATTGTCGTGACAATATCCAATTTTTGTAGCATCCCTTTTTTCTTTCCTACTCACTGGAGGCACAAACTCTTGTGGCACTCTATCAAAAAGCATACATTCCTTCCTTGGGATAGTGCCCTTCCACTTTGCCTTTTTTGGGTCGTACTCACATCCATTTCATCGTCCAGGGATGAAGCTTTTTTGAATTTTGTTCCTGCGAAAGTTTTTTGGAACCATTTTTGCGCAGATTTTTAACATTCCCAATTCGTTAGTCAAAATCTGAATGAACAGTGTTGTGATTCAATTTAACTCTTCCCAGATAATTTTTGTCGTCAACCGACGATCTGAACGCACAAGATCCCTTATTCTATTAATATTTTTATCGGTTCTTGAAGATGAAGGCCTTCCGCTGCGTGATTTATCTTCAATCGACTTTCTCCCTCTGGGGTTTTTTAACCCCCCGGAAGACCTGGGCTCGTGAAAAAATACTGACCCCGTAGGCGTGTTCAAGTTTTGCAAAAGTATCGGTTGCGCTGTGTCCAAGTCTGAAGCAAAAACTGATAGCACACTGTTGCTCAAAATTAATGTCACTCATTTTTAAACTAGAAAAAAACGGTTTACGAAAACAGTCATAAAGAAAAAATAAATGACTAAGTTCAAACTTGTACTGAAGGTGCATTACAGGTTACGTTGTCAGTCTCATATTACTTAATATACACACCTCGTATATCTTTTGACGTATCTGAGCTATTTTACCGAAAACAAATCCGTGACAATCGGATTTTATGCACTACTTTACGAAAGCACTGTATAAGAGAACGCATGATAGGGCAATTGAAAATGGATGGATTGAATTGAATCCGTAAATTCCCCTTCCCCCCTCAACATTGACTTTTAGAAGAGAAGCAAAATTTATATTGCCTACAGGTGAGGCAACGGTAAATTCGCCACGGTAACGGCAAAGGAACAGATCGTTCACATTTCTTTGCGTTTAAACGGATACATTTTTTAATGAAATTTTGTTATTTCAGTTTCGAGCTGAGCCGAGAGCATTTTTAGGGGGCCTTTTCTTTAGACAAAAAATATCTTAAAAAGGAATGTCGAGAATAAAGCGCTCCCCATTGGGTAGCAATTTAAAACGAGTGACCGTTTGACCTAAGGAATTCGTAATAACGCCAATGTCAACGTGTCTCAATTTTTCCTACCAGAATTTCCGTACAATAAATCCTTTTTGACATCATCGAAACAAAGTATACTACGTGACTAAACTGCTCGTCAAAATTGGCGTAACTCTTTTTAAAATTGCTCAGGACTTGTTGGCAAGGTCTTAATCTGTGCCAGGCTTCGGCTTCTACCCGACAGCGTCCTTCTTAGTCCATCGTGCAGGTCTCTGAAATTGCCGTCAAAATCTTGTGATTAATTCACAATTTCGACATGGGGTTGGTTTTTGGGCGTGGACGGCGAACCATTGAAGCCACAGGTAGCGAATTCCGGGCATTGAAACCAACCTTTTAGCTACCGAAATTTGAAAACCGCCAGTCTCTAACCTGTATAGAACGCATATGGCGCTCATCTAAAAAGTGTTACGCTCATTTTGACGAGCCGTTTATTTCAGACAGGATTAATAACACAGGCACACACAAAAAATAATATAAGTCTAGTGCTAGAAAGCAGATCTATGTATTCCCGTGCGTTTTGACCTGCTGCTTACCTCAAAAAAACACCTTAAGAATGTCCGAAAAATCTCAAACAAGTAAATAAAAAGCTTGAATTAGCTAATCACGATTTCCATACGTATTTTAAGCCGGATATGAGCTCAGAATTGACCAATCAGTTAGAATTTCTAACATAACTTCAAAAAACACACCTTAACAATTTCCGAAAAATCCCAAACAACTAAATAAAAAGGTTGAATGAGTTGATCACTATATTTATACTTAATTTGAGGAGCTGAAACTGAACTGAGGTCAGAATTAGCTGATCAGAATGGAATTTCGACATAATCTCAAAAAACACCAAAAACCGACAAATAACCAAAAATCCAAAACAATTAAATCAAAAGCTTTCATAAAAAAATGTTAAACCTAACATAACCTAAGGCAACAGCTTTGCACCAAGAACTTTAAACTAAGAATTATTAAACTAAGAAATATAACCTGGGACAAGAACTTAAAGCCAAACACTTAAAAAAATAATAAATTAAGACAAGAACTGGTAAGGCAAGAACTGTTAAGGTTTATAGTTCTTTGTGTAAAGTTTCTGTCTTAGAATATGTTACATTTTACACAGTGAGAAATATTTTTTTATCGTTGTTTTTTTTTTTTAGAAATTTCGGAACATCGAATTTACTAAAAACAAGGCAATAATTTAACACAATGAACTTTAACCAAGAACTCTAGATTTAACAAAATCTAAGGCCAGAACTTTGCACCAAGAACTCTAAATGTAACATATTCTAAGATAGCAACTTTACACAAACAACTCTAAACCGTAATAGTTCTTGCCTTGGGAATTTAACAGTACTTGTCTTAATTTATAATAGGTGTAAGTTTTTGGTTTAAAGTTCTTGTCTCAGGTAATGTTAGGTTTAGAATTTTTGGTTTAAGCTTTTCAATTATTTGTTTTGGATTTTTGGGCATTTTTAGGTGTTTTTTGAGGTTATGTCAAAATTTCAAACTGATCGGCTAATTCTGACCACATATTAAGTTCCAGTGCCTCAAATTACATGAAGATATAATAGAAAAGTTTGATATTAGCATTTGGCGGCCTGTAAACTTCAAAATCTCCTCAAATAGTTCGGAAGAAATAAATACATTTCTTATAGTTTTCGAGGTCCCAATGATCATGTTCCACTTATGGGAGCTTTCTCTGTACCTCGCATTAATTTTATTACCCTTTATATCAAATAGAGCAAAAATATTTCCTTGTTCGTAGTAAGTGACTTTTAGAACTCAATTTTATCAATGTCCATCAGGAAGAATTATATTAGCGACAACTGTCATAATCCGATGAGAAGTAATTGGACCGAAACAGTCTAGAACAATACGATGAAAACAATTAGATACACTAAAAAAGGTTACTTCTATCCGGATTTTTCCTTAAAAAAAGAGTTTAATCAATGTTTGGGCTTTATAGCTATTATTGAGATTCATATATTTTATCAGTTATATTGTTTATCGCTTATTTTATAAATATTCCAAAGATAAATATTGTAAGGACTGTTCAACTGGGTCGCCAAAATTAAAATATTCGCTGTAAGGCCTCCAGAAGTTTCATCAATAAATTTAATGCGGTACGACAATGCAGACATTAATTATTCTTGAAACGGCACAACAGCACTGCAATGTTAAATAACTTATCGATTTCATTCGAGCTTTGGTGTTTGGACAAATTGGAATATTTCCAAATACAAAACGCGCTCTGCGAACTTTAAAAAAACAACGTTTACTCTGCATGGAAATTTAGTACAAAAGAAATGTATGCAAAACGTAAGTAAAGTTTGCCAGACCTGATTATAGACTACACCGTACCATTTGTACACTTTTGATTTTGTTGCGTTCAGCAGAATATTTAGTTACCCGTTTAGGAAGATAAGATCTTGCGCTCTCTTCGCAAATTTTGTATTATCCAGGTTGCGGTTAACATTCTTAGTAATCTACGAATGCCTTTAACCTTTAAAGCCTTTTATTCCATGTAACATTATGCATATGTTTATTTCTGCAAAAAGCGATATTGCCAGGCAGTCGAGAGGATTTTCCTATAATTTTTTTCTGCGTTATTTATTTTTTATTATATATTATAACACTATATATTATACTATAACACCAAACAAGTGTTTACACACGTCAAAAACAAATATGAAATTATCTATTACAAAATATTTAAATTGTATAAATAGAATAAATTAAACCAGATAAAATACTAATAATTAAGAGGTGAGCAAAAAAGTGAACAATAAAAATCAGTGGTGGCCGATGAAATTTGATTTTATCACCCCCATAATTTAGGGGTGGTTACTAGACCTAAGTAAAAGGCTACAATGACAAAAAATCTTCAGGGAAAACTTGCAAAATTGCTGCCTCCGGGAAGATCTTGGAAACGGCTTGCAAAATATTTGCGAAATATTTTTTTTTTCATAATCACCGAGTAAATACAAGAGTAAAACAAAGTCTTTTTTGTTCTTGTGATATTTGCAAAAATCCTATTTTGCTTAAAGTTACAATTATTATAAAATCTCACAGACGAAATGTTGGGATGAAATAAAAATTCAAATTACCATAACTTTTATAGATCTCAAAATGTCATCTTTTTCAAGAAAATCTTATAAAAAAACTTTGTATCTACTCGGTGATTATGAAAAAAACAAAATATTTCGCAAATATTTTGCAAGTCGTTTCCAAGATCTGCCCAGAGGCAGCCATTTTTGGAAAAAAAATTTCGCAAGTTTTCCCTGAAGATTTTTTGCCATTATAGCCTTCTATTTAGGTCTAGTCCACCTCCTAAATTATGGTGTGGGTCCCATGTTTCCTTACGAAAATACGAGCATGTCAAATTCCACCGGCAGTAGGATTACAAATGGTATTAAAATAAAATAAAACTTAAATATATTATACTCTAATTTGACTAAAATCACTTCAAATTAAAAAAAAATCAATCAACTGGTTAAAATAATAAAAGGCATTTTTTTAATAGATAAGATTTTACAACTTTTTTGAACTTAACCTCGTGCAGATATTTTACATGAGGGAGAGCATTAAACTCCCAGTAAGACGTACCGTTTCTCGTTCTTGTTACTTTGCGGAAATGTGCAGCTAAATCTTCATTATATCTTGTATTATAACCGTGTAATTGGTTTCTAATCACTAATCACAAAAGTCTAAGTTTTCAAGACAATGCAATATGTAATTGCAGGGAATAGTAAGAATATTTAATTTGGTAAATCGATCTTGACAAATTATCTCTATAATTTAATTTTGCCATGATTCTTAAGCCGTTCGTTTAAGGAAAAACACATATATACACTTGAGGCAGTATGCCCCCATACTCTTGCAACAGTGTAATATCGAATCGTAATAGTCGAATGAATAAAGCTGTGATATAGTGTTTTCAGTGTATGTAAAGACACTTTTTCAACCAAATTACGTAGAAGATATATATAAACTAATTTCCGTTCTATTTGAGTTAGAGACTTGAGGTTTCTAATTTTCGGTAGCCTATAGGGTTGGATTTAATACCCTGACGTAGCTAGGCCGTGTCTTAAATGGTTCGCCGTCCACACCCCAAAAACCAACCCCATGTCGAAATTTGAATTCGCATCGCGAAATTTCGCGATTGTTGAAATCGCTAAATTCGCGAGAGATTCTTGGTACGCGCGGCAAGTGTTCATTGTGACTTGGGCCATGAACTCTCGACTGGGCTAGCGCCTGCGAGGTAGGCCACCTAAACATGCTTTGCTCGTAAAATTAGTGGAAAAATGTGCTGTTTGGGTGATCTACCTCGCAGGTGCTAGCCCAGCCAAGAGTTCAATGCGTCCAAGTGACAAAGAACACTTGTCACGCCTACCAAGCATATTTGGCGATTGACGATTCATGCAAGTGTAAAGGAATGTTCCGCCTACCTAACGAGCCCTCTTTCAGGAATTTTCATCCACTAAAATTTTTTTTGGTGGATGTAGTGTGCCAAAAAGAGTTCATCCATCCTCAGGAAAGCTTTCTGAGTCGCGGTTGCCTTTCTGACGCATTATACTCTACTGTCTTATGCGCCCTATTACTTTTGACGCACACTGTATGCTATAAATAACAGTAAGTCCTAAATTGTTTTAGGCATCTCTAATATGGCATCACCTTTACCACTTTCTGAGACACACAAAAAAAGAAGAAAACCGTTTTCCGATAAATAGAATTATAGAAAAACGTTTTTTTCTTTCGCCGAATACAAATGAACGTCCACACCCTTTTTTTACCATCATTAATTCCACACGCCCGTTTGCGTGAGGTACACGAAACTTATTTCTTATCTAATATTCTTTTTGCATGCTCCTTAATGAATCTCGAAATAATAAAATATTAATGGCCAAAGATCTGTTAACGATTTCATAAATACTGTTATTCGGAGACTATCTGGCAAATATTGATTTTTATTTGATTTTATATTTGATTTTTGAAATCTAACAATAATTACTGTTACGCTCGTAATAGCATAATTAATTGATAATCGGAATATGTAACGAGAAAACATACTTAATGTAAATGAAACAGGCTTAAAATGCGTTGTTCTTACCATCTGTGTTCCTACTAACTGGTATGTTTCCCTAGAAACATACCGGTTTTCCCAGCCATCTTTGAAAAAGTTTTCTAATTTAGAGTTTACTTTCCAAATATTTTTTTTAATTGTATCCATCTTAAAAAGGTATGACCCAATAAGTGCGATTTACACTACAACCTTGCATTCCAAAATATTTAACAGTAGGCTAATGCTTTCAATGAAGAGGAGAAAAACGATCATAAATCGTACAAATATATTTTTTACTGATACTAACATTAAGGTATACACTATGTGTGTAATTCTACACACTGTCTGATAATGGGGAATTTATCAATAAGCAGGTATACATTTTATGGTAAACCAAGTTGAGAAACTATTAAGATAGAAAATAAAAGAACAGCATAAAGAAGTGGGAATAACTACATTTTGGTTCTACCTTAACTCATTTCCGCTCAAACGACAAGATTTTGTACTCGACTTTCAACGCTATAACTTAATGCATCAATGTCCTGGAAAAAACTCGTAACATAGTGTTTCGAAAGCTTAAAACCTCCTCTTTCAGATGGCATAGTCGAATTCGACCTAGAGTTAGAATCGATTTTTTTTATAAAAGTACGAAATTTTCATTCCTTTTTTTTTTAATTCGTATTTTGAGTCGGAAAAAGATTTTTCTGGTTGCTCAAATCATGACGTCTAGTGCCATTAATATCTGTTGTTTAAAACCTCATGGAAATTTTTGGGAAATTCCACTCGGCAAATTCAAGATGGCGGCCGAAATGAAATTTTTTTTTCGAAATATTACACATTTTTTTTCTCGACTAGTAAACTTTATCAAAAAAATACAAAATAACTAAAATGGAACTTTATCAAAAAAAGAACAAAAACGTCTTAACACGTTCACTGCTCATGGAGAATTGGATAAACTTTCCTGGTGCTGCTTACTGAATTGTGTTTAATTGTTTACTATTGTTTCAAAAATTTGCTTATAAGAGCATATTTTGCAAAAAAAAATTACACGACGAAAAAAAAACGTGTGACGCATATGTTGCGTCGCGTGAGCACTGGGCTTAGGTTTTTAAGAGAAGTGCTCACCGACGCATACCTGTAGGTTTCTTTATTTATGCAACTATAAGTTATAAAACAGCAACATTTCGTAAAACATAAAAAAGTACATAAGGAAAAATGAATATAAAATAAACATAGGTATTCTATGAAAAAATATTAAATATATTAAAAATTGCAAAGCTCCTACGATAGCAAGAGCTCAACTGCAGTGCCGAGTAGGGATGGGCGATACCGATCCGATATATCGAAGTATCGATACTTCGTTTGTAATACATCCAGTTTTTGACATTGATAATTCTCTCGAGCGATATTCTAAAATATCGATATTTTCGTTGCGATACCGAATAAGTATCGGAAAATGTTTACCCGGTAAAAAAACGCATGTTCGCCCTGTGTTGTTAGTTGCCAAAACAATCGTACAAGAGTGAATTTCTGTTGTTTGTTGCGGGATTTTTTTGCAAAAAAAATTCGATGAACAATCAAGTAAGTATTTAACCTAACCTAACTCTCTATCTTTGCGTTAATATTGGCAAGAGTCTGTGTATACAGCACTGGCCATCTCTTAACCTAACTCTCTGTACGCTTTTCTGCTAATGTTCAAATTTTTTGATATTTCAAACGGACGAATTTCAATATGCAAATGTATATTTATAATTAACCGTTTCATTCTTTAAAAGGAAACTCAGTAAAACTTAAATAAAAATGGCACCTCCGAAGAGCAAATGTTTCTTTCCACTGTTCCATTTTTATCAAAATGAGAAAACGCTTATTATTAGGGACAATATTTGTGATGCACAGAAAAAAAGATATGTAAGCATTAATAAATAGTAATAGTAAAATGACGACGGAGGGAGTTTTCATTCAATTTTTGCCATTAAAACAGTAAAAATTGAATCAAAACAATCTTTTTCGAGAGTCAGTTTACCATTCTATCTATAGTGTTTAATTTTCTTTTTTTATGTGTACGATTAATCGAAATATTTTTTTTTAATTTATGTTCTTGATCAAAACCAAAGAAATGAGTATTTTTATTTTTGTTGATATCGCTTGATGTTGAGAGAAATTTGAAGTATTAATTTATTTCAGAATGTTTATTCCAGAGCAATTATTTTATCCTTTTTAATAAATAATCAAAAAATAAAAATAAATCGTTCGTTAAACTTTGGATTATTTTCCTGCTCATCAAATAATTGTTTAACTTTATATTCACATTAAATTATTCTAAATGTTCAAATTTTGGAAAATTATTCATTTGATTACAAATATATCGATTAAATTTGATAGATGTATCGATACCCGGGTATCGAAAAATTCAAAATACTTGCAATACCGAGTATCGATATTTTTTCTTTCGATTCCCATCACTAGTGCCGAGTCTAAAATTCCACTAATATAAAACCCGTGTTTGCGCCGCAACATGTGCGTCGTGAGCACCGCTATACAAATGCGTATGACGACAGGGTGTCGGCATGAGCAGCGAACGTGTTAAAATTGATCAAAGAATGCTCTCAAATTTTTTTCAGAATTTTTCTCGGCATTTTCAAAAAATTTTGATTTTCTGATTTTCCAAAAAATAAAAAAAGAATCTCAAAAAATTGTGAAAAAACATTTTCAGAATTGTAGAACATTCTTTGATCAATTTTAAGACATTATTGTTCTTAGAAATTTTTCGATAAAGTCCATAGTTTTTGAGAAAAAAAGTTTCAAAGTGAAAAATGAAAATTTCCATTTCGAGTACATGTTTGATTTTTATTATATAACTGTTATTATATAACGGGCCGTTCTATGATTCAAACACAGCGACGGTTTCGAATTGATTTTAATGTTGGTCGCCACGGTTGTGTTCCAAAGTTCGATACCATAATGAAGTGGGTGACCTTTCAACGAACAATCACCCGAGAAATACGAAGGATTCCACGTGAAATGCTTCAAAGAAGAATGGACAATTTCTCGCGCCGTCTACAGGAGTGCCTAGACAAAAACGGGCACATCTAATTGACGTGATTTTTCGCACCTGATTACTTTTTTCTTATTTTCTACTACGCATCGTTTAATGGCAGGATTTCAGCTATGTATTTAAAAAATAAAATTTGAATTTCGTTGAAAAATAAGAGTGTGATAGTTTTTTAAAAAATTGCATACCTCCTTGCCGGATCCTATATTTATTTATGGTTTATATCTATTTTCACTGCTTTATTGAAAAATAAGACCAACTGTTAAATATTCTGCAACACAAGGTTAGTAAGTAGTATAAATCACATTTACTCCAAAAAAAGCTAATTACTGTAAAAAAAGTTTTGTATATCATGCTAACTTGCGGATAAAGTTGGCATTACCATCCATTCTTTTAACCTACAGTGCTACCAATTTTTCAAAGGCACAGTTAATTTACTACAAAGAAGCTACCATTAATTAGACAGTTGTCAATATAATCATAATACATAGTATAAAACAAAGTCGCTTCCCGCTGTCTGTCTGTCCCTATGTATGCTTAGATCTTTAAAACTACGCAACGGATTTTGATGCGGTTTTTTTAATAGATAGAGTGATTCAAGAGGAAGGTTTATATGTATAATACATGCATAATATAGTAGAGAAACACTGATAATTTTTGAGGTTTCTAATGTGATGTCGTAAACCGTGCGAAGCCGGGGCGGGTCGTTAGTAAAATATAAAACTGACTGCTAACTTGATGTACGTGTATGATGATAGTTTATTAAATTAAGTGAATACTGTGCAAGTGTTTATTGAAGTTTTCGCCAGAACGTGACATACTCTTTGTTTTTGGAGTTGAGATAAGCCACCTTATAGCTTACACCAACATGAAGTAAAGGAATAATATAAAGTGTAATAGGATTATCTCCACGGACTGTGTTATCGTTTCTACTCGTGTACCAAATCTCTGAATTATACAGGGTGGTTTATGCAATGTAGGTAAAAGCACGTTGGGTTATAATTTATATAACATCCACATTCATCTAATCAAAATAAATAGACACTAAAAGATCGATCGGCTACGTTATAACAGACTAAGAGATGTGAAAAAAATATAAACACTTTTTTTTAATCGTTTTATACTTTATCATCATAAAAAAAAACTATGAAATTAAAACTGACAGATAATGGGTTGACTCATTAGTATTGAGACATTCCCTCGAAGTACTTGGAATTTTCTAGACAAGTCTGAAGAGTTGTGGGGTACAGGTTATATAAAGCGTGCACTTATGTGCATTAACATTATTAAATCTCAGTGCGGAACTGTAGTGTGCAATGTAAAAATAAGTGAAACTTCAATTCGATACGCTTTATTATACGAATTTTTTAGGCCACAATACAACCGAATTACACCGAAATCTATGGTGACAACGCCCCCAGTTTAGCAACATGCAAAAGATGGTTCGCACGCTTCCGATCTGGCGACTCAACTAGATCTCGAGCTAGATCTCTGGTTATCCCAAGTTGATATCGAGCGCTTGCGTATTATTGTTGAAGCAAATCCGTATGAAACGACACGAGAGAGACACGAGAGGTCGGCTGTAGCCAGGTCATGGTAGTACATGGACTCGAAACGCTAGGCAAATTCCAAAAGTTGGGAAGAGATCTCTTAATAAACGTAGATACGTTTATTAAGAGAAGAAGGTCGCTAGCTTCGGAGTAACATTGACACACAACTACTCTCCCGAAGTCGTCGTTTTGATTGATTGGATAACATTGTTACCGGGGATGAAAAGTGGGTGCTTTATGTAAATCATAGCCGTAAGTGCCAGTGGGTAGACGCAGATGATCCAGCATAATCGGAACCTAAACCTGACGTTCACTCGAGAAACGTGACGTATCACTAGGAACTCTTGGAGAACAATCATCGTCACCGCCGCTGACTTGTGTGCTCAACTCAGCAATTTGGCCGCTCAGCTCGATCTTCTGCTGCCGCGGTTGGACAAAGTTATATTACTGCACAATAATGCGCGTCCCCATGCAGCAAAACGTCCTCATGCAGTTAGGTTTTGAAGTTGAATGAATGCCCCATCCACCGTATTCACCAGACATTTCTCCCACTGACTATCATTTGTTCTATGCACCATCTATAAACAACTTTTTCGCTTCACAACCGCGTGAATTCTAGGAACGTGGTATCCCCACAGTCCAATCAATCTGTCACGATCTAATGTTAAATTTCCCAAAAAATCCTAACGGGAAACAAAAAATATTTTACTATTTTACTATTTTAATATTGTACTTTATTTTATTTCATAAACAATTATTAGATAATTATTTGAGTGGTAACAAGAGGCGAGAGAATGTTAGACAAAAAACAATTTTTCAAAGGTAATTATGCATTCGAGGTTGTAAATGTCATATTTCGAGTTGTCTTCGTCGAGCGCCCCAGGTTAAGTACAAAATGGTTTTTGTACGTGGTCTAGAACTCGAGATGATAAATATTTTGAAAGTATAAGCGCTTTTGAACGTGCGAATTCAGTTTTCCGAGCGGAGCGGACCGAATAGCGTTAGGGGAGAGGGAGGCACAATGATACAATTTTTGTCGTGATTATGATTTTGTCCAAGACAAAATACTTGTCGCCATCTTCTTATTTTAGGCTTACAGGCTATGTATTTGTCGTTCATATGATACTCTATTTAAAGGAAAAGTAAAAACAAGTTTGGAGTTTTTTGCAACTTCTTTTAATGTCTACATTTGCATCAAACTACCTCTCTGGTGGGGTAAATTGATACAGTGCAGGGGAACATTGATACACATACAATACACTAGAGAAAAAAGTAATATTGTACTGCAATATTTACTGAATTATAAGATTAGGAACTGTTGGAAAATAAAAAGATCTATTTTGGCGAAGTGTACCACCAGCAGCAATGGATTACATATGGCAGTTTGAATACGACATCTCCTCGAAACACTAAACTGATGTCCTGAACGTTAGGAAAAACTTGTATATTTAGAGTGATATATACTGATTTGGTCTCCGCCCGCAGCTTCTTCGTGCCCAAATTCATCTGAAACCTCTGGATTATCATTTTATGCTTTTTTCTATACTTTTCGATTCTATGTTGAAGTGTAGAGGGTTTTAAACCATGATCAGCCGCTGAAACTCTAATTGATTTGTGATTTTTAATAACATCGGTTATTGCAGTCTTTATAGCTCCTTCGTCAATGAATGCTCTTTGTGATAAGTACGTACCATTTTCATTAACCTGAAACAAGTAACATGTCCTCGTATAACTTACTGAACCTTGTTTATACGAATAAAATAGTACATTTGTAAATTGCAGAGGTACATTGATACACTGTAGAGGCACATTGATACACTGCATCAATGTACCTCTCATACATATACCAAATGCACTCTAACAGAAATAATCACAAGTGACATATTTAACATTACAGTGCATATACTTGGTTGCAAACAATGTTTAAATAATACTTACGTTTAGGAATGGTGACACAAGCAGCACTCTATTGCTACCACGTTGGTAAAAACACACATATGTAAAAAGGCATTAACAATTACTTTCTCGCGCCAAAATAAACTAAACACATGTAATTTTACTCTTATTCGTTTTTCCGTTACTAAATTTTTATAACAAATAGCCTACACTAGTATATCATCTTTGAGGTAATAGGTTGTAATACATGGACTTCTTCTGCCGCGAAATTTTAAATGCGTATCAATGTACCTCTCTCTCCCCTACCCCCACTCCGCCGCCAGCTATAGTTAGCTCACGCCGTGCTCGAATTGACGCACAATTAAAAATGCAGAAGTGGCTAAAATGAGCCACAGCATTTTTTTATTGAAAATATAAGTCTTCAACTTCAATCTCTATAAGAATGGACGCTGTAGCACTTAAATAGCGCCCTGTGGAATTTTTTGAAAAACAAATATCTCGGCTCCAGAAGGTCGTAGAGCAACGCTTTTTTTTTTAAATTTGCATATAAATTCAAACAACCCATTTCTGTAAAAGACAGTATCGAGAAATGAAAATCAAAAAAAGATATTAAAGAAAAACACGACCAAACATTTTTTTCTCTTTTCAGTAATTTTTGGACCCTTAAAATAAATAAAATCGTAATCACTGTTTTTTACCATAAAAGAACAACTCTTAAGGACAAAAATGAGCCCCGATTCGTTTCTCTACGACTCTTCGTGGAGATAGAAGAGCCGATTTTCGAGATGATTTTTTTTTTTAGAAAAATCGATATAACTTTAACGATTAAATTTTAAAAAAAACGCACTTTTTTTTGCTTGCCGAGGGCTATATTTACAGTAAGTAACAAGTGGCACAACCTCAATTTTCAAGAGGTATAGCAATCGATATATTCAGAAATACGAATCGATAGGTTTTTTATTAACTACAGCTTTCTCATTTAACTTTTTCCAATCAGAGTTCAAGTTTTTTTTTATTAGCGAAAAAACGTTTTTTTTGACTTTTATGAATTTCTTAGGTTAACTTCGTCGTTTACGAGCAAAAGGAAAACAACTTAGAATTTCTTTCCTATATCACCATATTTTGTGGTGTCCTATATCACCATTTGTTTCCTGTTAGTATGTTTGGGATGCTCTTCTACCTATAGATGGGACTATCAGTCTGTCTACTCGTTGGCGAGAAGTTATAGAGTCGGATGGCGCTTATATTCTAAATTAAATTCCTTCTGTTTATAAAATACATAACCATATTTGACCATATCAGCAAGGCTCAATACTTTTGAATCAACTGGATAATATAGTAAATCGTTTGTTAATAAAAGAACTTGCAAGAGAACACCGACAACCCGAAAATATTTTACATATGCATTTTATAAAACTTTGCAGGCTATAAGTGTTACTTAAGGTAAGAAGACTGCATATTTTGTTGCTACCTATTTTTAGGGTGCAGCACCCCTAAAACGAAAAGCCACTCTTCGCAATTTGTCCCATTATCTTGAAAACCCTTGGAGATAAAAGCAAATGTTTAAGATAAAAAATTAGCTACATTAAGAGCACTAAAATATAGCTATAGTGGATAATGGAGAAATCTTAAAAACCGTAATAATTACCCCCACCACAATAAATTTTTTAAATCGAAAATTGGTCGCAAGTGAGAACGAAAGGTTGTGTATTTTGTGCCATGCGATTCCATTCGCGTTGTTTTGGGTTGGGTCCTCATTTTTATAACATGGAAGTTGCATACCTTCATGTGTGTTAGGTACATATTGTACAGTTCACAAAGTTATAACTCTGTATCTTTTAATGTATTATTTATATGTAAACAGAAGCTGACTGATCTTTATTCTTCATTAAGTGCGTTTGGATTCAAAACAACGATTTCTTTTCAATTATTGTTGTCTATTAATTATTAGTCTACACCATTTGCGAAGATGTTCCAAATGGGTAATTGAAGACCACTTACTTATTTGTTATCAAAATCACTAACTAAATAAAATAACTAACAATTGTTATCAAAATCAGTCGGTATAAAATGTGCAACAAAAAAGTGTTGGAGACCGAAATATAAACGTTGTGTCTGTATGACACGGAAATAGCATATTGTCTGTAGCAGGAAAAAAAAATTCGCAGCCGAGAATGCAAACGAAATGTATATAAAAAACACATTCAGAAAATTCGACTATGAAATAGGGTATTTTTTTCGGTCTAGGCCGAGAGAGGCCTGCAAAAAAATACTGGATGTTGGTATTTTGCGGCGTAAAAACATATGCAGAAAGTAATTAAATTTAGTACTAGACACTTTTTTGTTCAATATACACATTCTTGAAGAGTTAAACACAACAAAGTGAGATTATCAAAAATACACGCTCATTGAAACACGATGCATAAAACAATTTCAATTATTTCAGTTACTATAGAATTCTCTATACAGTACGTTTCATCTTGTTTTATTGATGTTGAGGCAGTAATAAAAAAATCCATCTGGCTCCATTTTATGCGCTATAAACTTCGGTTTATTATATGGAGGGTAGAAAAATATTTATTAACCTCAAAATGTACTTCGAAATATATGTACATATGCGTTTCTCGTGAATTTTCAACACTGTTGAGACAAATAAGCTAATATAAAGCCAATGTATTTTCATGTAAGTTCTAAATACCACACTTCTAAAAAATCATTTTATATTGCTTTTTTAAAGACTTTGTAGAATCGGTACAATTACAATTACAATTACGTATAGGGTAGGTACAAGCCCTGTGCACTCTAGCCGATGCTTATTGTGCCCCCCTCAGGCTAGTCATTCCATTAGTCCTGTTTCCTTAAGATATTTAAGGACAGTTTATAGTGGAGCGTCTGTTACTTCTTTTGGTTCTGTTGTTGTAGCCCCAAAGTTCGAATGCCTAACAGCTGGCATTGCTAGGCATTCGCATAATATGTGGAAAGGGATTTATTCCTAATCTCCACATCTGCAATCGGGATCATTTTTCACCCCAATTGTGGTGAGATGTCGCATGAGTGGGCAGTGTAAACAGTCCTACTATCGATCTCAGCTTGTTTCTACCCAGTTTTATAAGGTCTATTGACTTATCCTAGGATGGTTCGCCAATGAACATTCGCGATTGTCTCAACCCGGGGACTTGCCCAGTGAGAAATATGTTAATAGGTCCTTTATGGCCCTCCTGGTCGTTCGGTAGGCCAGGCCCCCGCGGACAGCCTCTAGCAACCACTATCTCTCTTTAGAGCATTAAAAAAAAGTTATCAAAGCTGACTCGGCAAAAAAATACGTATTTTTATTCTTAATCTTAAGTTGACTTGACACGACTTGAGTGGAGCAGACCACGTATATGCCGTTTATCCATAAAAAAATGGCTTTATATGGGAAACACTATTAATAGATTTTTTTTATAATCAAATTTTGGCAAAACATTTAAAACAAAATAATGTGAGTTTTAGATAAACATATAGGAAAGTTAAACATTTATTAAGATAAAACATTTGTTCCGCGATTTTTCGTGTGTCAAAAAGATATTGTGAAAGAGATAAATACTATGTTTCGATTTTTTCAGTTTTGCGCCGCCCACCCTATACTCAACTTTTGTCCTTAATGGTAATTTCAAATTATGTTTTAATGTCTATTCCGTTAAACTTTTGTGATAAAAGTAAATTAATGCCTAAAGTTTTGGTAGAAAACTGAATATTTATAAATGTTAATAAATAAATAATAATGAGATTGCAATCTGACCTTATTTGCTTCTCTGAAAAAACATTGCAGAATTTTGATACAAAATACATTCAAATTTAGAAATCCAATGAAGCGATATGTTATCGTTAATAGTTTGATGCATTTTTTCACAACTCTTTGAATTTTTTTTTGAAAACATGTTCTCTTACCTAATAACTGAAACTCAAACTCGACTACAATTTTACAGACAAAACTAAAATTTGACAGACAACTAACATAGTACCTACCATAACATTATTTGGACAAAATACTGTACTTTAAACATGCATTAACACATCCTAAAATTATATTTTCAAGAAATCTTATATATAAAAATCTCCTGTCACGGTGTTTGTGGTCGCACTCCTCCGAAACGGCTCGACCGGTTTCTATGAAATTTTTTATGTATATTTGGTAGGTATGAGAATAGGTCGTAAAGTATATTTCATACCACTAGGTAATTAGGGTGTCCCTATCCAGAAAAAAAATTTCTACTTTTTCGACAATTTTTTTTTTGTTTTTTTTTTAATTTGCATAAAAAAATACCAATAAACCCAAATTTTCAATTTTGCCGGGTCAGCTAGTTAGTTAGTCAGCTAGCTAGTCTAATAATATTTTTCTCGTAAAACGTCAACTTTCGTGAAATCACGGTGTATACTACGTGGTCTGCTCCACTCTAGACATGTGCCATTCGCCTTAACTCGTTGGGTAGGTACGAATAAAATGTTTCACGAAAAACTCTCTCATAGTTATTTAGGTTTGGGAATAAACTCGACGATTTTTATCAATTTTGGGGCGGGGGTTTTGGAACATTTTCTGGTACACTTGCGGAAGTCTGGTACACTTCCGGTTATACATACAAAGAAATAACATACAAATTTTAACAAACATGTTATCCTCTGAAGGCTCTGACGTAAATTGGTTTTTTTTAGTTGAATATCTTTGTAATAACTTGCTATGGTAAAATAAACAACAAAAAAGAAAAAATGCAGTAAGTATTTTGGTTATTTGTACTTGCCCCACTTTCTATGCCCTTCAGTGTATTTTAGGGAGTCTTATTTGACTTTAATAGAAGGCTATAACGGCAAAAAACTGCAGAACGAATCTTGCCAAAAAGATTCAAAAAAAACGATTTCCTCATCAGAAAATCCTGAAGACAGCTTGTAAAATATTTGTCAAAAATTTATATTCACAAATTTCAAGTGAATATAAAAAAAGAAATCAAGTGATTATATCTTAAACCTATTATAAAATATCAGAAACAAAATGCTAGTATGAAATAAAAATAAAAATTGCCATAAATTTAACAGATCGCGAGAAAGTCGAAAGAGAAGAGAAAATTTTGAAAAAGTCGCTATTCACTTGGTGATTGTGAAAAAAATATATATTTCGTAAACATTTTGCAAGCCCTTTCCAAGGTTTTCTGGTGAGGCAGACGCTTTCTGAGTTTTTTTTTAGTTTATTTTCAAGTTTCATCACTTAAAGTTTTTTAGCTATTGTATACTTCTACTAAGGTCTAATAACTACTCTCTAAAATACAAATGGGTATGTATTCTCTAAAATACAAAATACATTGCTTATGAAAATATGAGAATTTCCAATTCCACCAAGAGCCACCGCTGCCTACCGTCCCTTCATACGGTTCTATGAGGGCCCGAGATTTCACGTCTCCACTTATGATTTTGTTGGGAATATATCTGACCGTTTTCAACATCTTTCTAATTCTAATCATTTTAACCACCAAATTCCAAGTTACGAACAGACAGGCAGCGTTCGTTCGCATGGGTTTCACAGCTGGCACCACCAGCGAATGACAAACTAAAATAATTGATTGCTTACTGCCACAGGTAGCGGAAAGAGGAATAAAGGAGACATGAATGATGGAAACGCTCGCTTCTACCGCAATATAACAAATAGGAGTTAGTCCTTACTCTGATCCCGGTCCCACTTTGATTCGTTTCTCCACAATCTGCGCTAAAAATGTATATTTATTTATAAGGCATTTTTAGGAATCACAAAGTTTTCTTTTGGACTGATGCATATTTTTACGTTGTCTGAAAACTCTTGACTATTTCCATTTATAAATGAGGTACCTAAAATGAAGGTGGAATTTATCCAGGAACTTGTTCAAAGTTCCGTACAGAAGTGATATGGTAGAAGTGCGTATCTATGTGATAGTGTTGATTAATTAGTGTGATTAATGATTAGAACCGGGATTCCGGCGTTGGACTCAGGTCACTATTATTAGATAGCGATAGTACACCGAAAACACACTGTAATATGGTAACGGATACTCAAATAAACGTACTAGGGTGCAAACTATTTATATGACGGAGTTGTACTTAGGTGCGGTAGAAAGCATTCAAAAGAAGTTATCCATAAAAACTAATCAAATGTGGACGCAAAACGCGAAGAAACTTAATTCACAATTCACTATAAGGTTACAAATACTTAATTAAGCTTTAATTCCCAGTTATAAAACTGGGCCATAGAATGCAAATTCTTGTAACAGATCATAAGTCTGTGATGTCATCACGGAACGATCGCGTATTCCTCACAATCCCATGTCACTATACTACAAAAATGTGACGGGTTTCCTAATACATACATATATTCCTACACATATTCCTAGACATACTCATTACTTCAAAACCGAAATAAGTTTTAAAAGTCTAAGCTATTTGTCAACAGTGTGATATCAGGCATCGGGGGTCTTTTTTAATCCTTAGTAGTCACACTTTCCCAGAAACACGTAATAGTCAGACTGGGTCCATCGGACCCAGACGTCTTTAAATTGTTATAAATAATTGAATAATGCATTTTAAATCATTTAAAAAATTCCGGGGTACAATTTGAACCTATTTTAATGGAAGAAAGTCGGTCGTAAATGAAAAATAAATTTTTAACAATGCAAAAAAAAATATACAAAAAAAACTTTCGAAAAATGACTTATTTCACAAAAATTGCAATAACTTTTGTAATGTTTAACTTAAAATAAAAAAAATCGTTTTACAATCTTGAAACTATATACTTTTAAAGGAAATTCAATGGTTTTTGTGGCCGTTTCAAAAAGTGTGTATATTTATTTAGCAGGATGAAGGAGCAATTTTGAAGGAAAAAATGAGACGCTAACGCATAACGCATAAAACCCATTTTTTCTATTTTACTGGGCAGTATTCGAGGTCAAAAAAAGGGCTTAGGTCCCCTGCACCCACAGTGACTACTAGATAGCTGCTTCTTAAATGAAATGGCATCCTCGAGCAATTTCTCATCATCCTCGAGCCTCGAGCCATCGAGAACACAGCCCCACAAAAAAAAAATTGGTCAAACCCAGAAGGTAGACCCCGCTACTCATATGTATTTTGATGCGCTGAAACCGATTATGACAAAATTGATTTTAACTATTGAATTTTCTGCTAACACCCCCTTACGGGTTAGAATTGAAGTTTTTATAAAAAATTCAAATTTATGTGTATTCTTATGTATTTTGGCGTTCTAAAACCAAATACGAGTATGACAATAAAAAATGATTTTAGTTGTACCATTTTCCATTCACGACCCTCCTGAGGGGTTAAAATTTAAGTTTTTATAAAAATTTCAAATTGATGTGTATTCCTAGGTATTCTGGTGCACTAAAACTGATCAAGACAATAAAAAAATGATTTCAACCACTCAATCACCCCCTGGACCGCCCCATTACCCCCTGTGCCCCCCAGGGGGGTCAAAATTTCACTTATAAAAATGTAAAAGAGCATTAGAGGATATGTACATTTTAAATTTTTATGAAAAGCGCATTTTTCCCTACGGCTGTCCCAAGGTGGTGCTACAGGGAAATTTGGTAGTTGAAATTATTTTCTATTGACATTTCCTGGTTTAGTAGACCAAAATACCTCATAACACGTATAAGTTTTAAATTTTTATAAAAAGTTCCATTTCGAACCCCTACAGGGGGGGATCTTCAGAGGGTGCTAGGAGAAAATGGTACAACTAAAATAATTTTTAATGTCATATTCGGTTTTGGAACGCTAAAATACATAAGAATACACGTACACTTTTAATTTTTAGAAAAACTTCAATTTCAACCCCCTCAGGTGGGTCGTAAGGGGGTGCTAATGGAAAATGGTACAACTAAAATCATTTTTTATTGTCATGTTTGGTTTTAGAACGCCAAAATACATAAGAATACACATAAATTTGAAATGTTTATAAAAACTTCAATTTCAACCAGTAAGGGGGTGCTAGCGGAAAATTCAATAATTAAAATCAATTTTCAATGTCATAATCGGTTTCAGCGCATCAAAATACATGTGGGTAGAGGGGCCTACCTTGTGGGTTTGACCAATTTTTTTTTTGTGGGGCTGTGTAATCAACCACCCACACGTGAAGTCAGTACTGTCGTTACAAATCATATGCAGTTTTTAATTTTCGGTAGCCTATATGGTTGGTTTTTATGGTTGGTTCGCCGTCCACACAGTAGGACGTCCAAACATCCATCCCAAACATGCTTTCGCTTGTAAAATTAGGGGAAAAAGGTGCTGGTCGAGTGGGCAGGTGTTAACCAAGTCGAGAGTCCATGCGTCCAAGTGACAAAGAACACTTGTCGCGCGTACCAAGCATCTCTTCATCCATTCAACAATTTTTTGAAGGCGGTCAAAAAAAGAGGGTGATGGGACGAAAAAGAGGATTTGAAGCAGGCGGACGACTCGGAGTGTGCCAAAAAGAGTTCATGTATCCTGAGGAAAGCTATCTCAGTTTGCTGCTTACAACCTGCTTACAACCTCTTAGCGCGCCAAATTTTCAGGGGGTGGGTTGGACTTAATTACTGTTGGACTATCACTTTTGGCACTCAATCGGTCATCCGCAGTGTGTTCCGCCAACTTCGAGAACTTTCAAGTAATGCCATGATATGAATTTGAGAAAAAAACGACATCCCACGCAGCCTTCTACAGGGGCGGAACCAGAGGGGTTGAGTGGGGGGTCGGTGTAGGTGTGGCCTGGGTTGTCAAAGAGTGAAAATAGCTTGTAGCACCCCACGCCAATTTATTAAGCAGTATTAAGATCAATGGATTCTCCCAACAGATGTCAAACCACACAAAATCCAGCGCAAATGCAAAGGGGTGGCTTACGGGGTCTGGAAATAAGTTGAAGACATGGGACGGCGACCAAATAAAAAAAATTCTTGAGGAGGTCTTAATGTGTGCCGGGATGGAGTTTTTTACCCGACAGTATCTTTCTTAGTCCATCTTGTAGGGTTCTGAAATTGCTGTCAAAATCTTGCGAAATCAAATTTCGACATGGGGTTGCGAAATCATATTAAAAACAGCAACGTACTCAACGTGCCGCCAACGACTCTGGCACCATCAGGAGATGATTAAAACATATCTTATTATGATTAATTTTTTTTTCTTTTCAATATGTTTCTAAATCGTTGTACAAAGAGTGAGGTACTATTGGTACATACATGTCTTATACATATTTGTAACGTCATTATAATTTGGCCTTGCTGTCAATTAAATACAAGTTTATATTTTACTCTATTTTCAATGTAGGAGATAACATAGTCTATTTGCAGATATGTGTAGTGTATTGATTTTCTTTTTTTTTATGGTGGAAGACTAGAGGATCAATTTAGTGGATATTTTTTTTGACGGGGGCTAGAACATTATTTCCAATGTTAATAAAAGGCTGAAACATAATATGTTGTTTTGTGCCTGAGTAATAATATGTCCTCACAGAATATATGTACAGAAATCGCAAAAGAAAAACTAGATAAGTAGAACAAGTGAGTACTTAAGAAGCTTTACTTTATTAAATTTAAGATAAAAAAAATTGATTATATATTTTCCTAGAATATAATTTTAGTATTTTTTAAATTGCAATAAAAAACCTGTAGTGGCGATGACACAATTTAAGTTCACCAGACCAGTTGCACGTGTGGCAGGAAGCCAAAAATAACACTTTTATAACTAACGAAAAAAACTATGTTACGTGCCCACAAATATCAGGTATATGCTGGCAATTCTGTGGTCGTCCAAAATAAACTTGATTTTTTTGGATTGGAGTACAGTTAAGTAAGAATAAATAAAAGATTCAATAGTTAATTTAGATTTTTTTTACGGTGTCTTTTTTTGGTGGAGGATTTTTAATAAAATGTTAAAAAGGTTAAAAATGTGAATTATAATGAAGCACAATATTCATAATTCCGTTGTTGTTTTTTTTTAAACTTGCAGAAAAACCTGACTTATTTTCATAGTTTTAGGTACAGGGTTATTAATTATAAATTACCCACTCCTTATCATCGTTATTATTGCCTGTAGAAAAAAAAATTAAATAAAAGTTGTGTGGTTATGACTGAATTTTGTCATAACTGAATTATGTTTGTGAAAATACTATCAAAAGTACAATAGCGTGCAGATTTCAGGGGATATAAAAAATATTTTTTTTTTGGATTCAGCGACCTTAACATTTAGATGTTGTGGCATAATCTATTGCAAATTCCACTTTTTTATGTGTGCCGGTGTTGTTTGACTTTTGGGAACACGAAAAAAATCACAGGGAGCCAAATCAGGAGAATACGGGAGGGTGTTCGAATACAGAGATTCTTTGAGAGAGCGTTGGGAGCAGGAGACAATCCACTTTTTACTTTTTGAGGTCTATTGTAGCACGTCGATCGATTTTTAGATCACCTCGTCCAGCGTGATCCTTTTTATCAGATTTAATAGCCTCGAGCATGGGCTCTTCTGTATAGCTGTTAGTTTTTGGCTTTTCCTTCCATATAATTTGAAACCTCAATTTTGTTAGTCTGTCACAATAACATAGTACGTGAACGGAGGTTTCCTCTTCTAGTCAGCATCTGCATGTCGTCTCCTTTGCCGGACCAATTAGTCTCATATGTGTTTTCATAATAATCAGCAATGCCCTGCCAATACAATTATTCTGACAACCTTTCGATTTTGATTCAATAGATTCTGTGAACTTGGTCGATAGATTTAGACTGTTTTATGAACTGTTTCGCCTGTATTTGTCCTGGAAAGTTTGTCAACCATTTCATTTATGCATTTACGAATTGACGTTTTTATGCAAGATTTTACCACGCCTCAGAAAGGTACTGGTACTATTTGAGCGTCTAAGGCTACGGTTACTATGGATGCGACTTCTGACGAAATCTTGTTCTGACGACTACTGACGAATTCGTCCGAACAAACAAATACCTGTTTTCCAATGGGAGTGTTTACTTTGGCTGGCAGAACGATTCCAACTTTCAAACGAGTTTGATTTTTTGGTGCGTTCTGACGACCAATTGTGAATGTTTTGGTGTTTTCACCATGGATATATAAAAATTTATAAAACTTGTGTTTGGGATTGGGTCGCATTCTGAAATATTCGAAAAACTTTTGCGGGTTCTCCGACATATCATTTATCTCCCTTATCGTTTCTTGTGGCAAATAATGGGTGAACATGCTCTTATTTACGACCACCTATCAACAAGAATTTAATCGATGGACTTTCTACAAAATAAAACTCATCAAGATCATTCATCTTGCTGGGAGGCAGAAACGTTCTGACAACCAGAAAACGCACGTAGTGTAACCACCTTGTTCTGACGATGATTTAGGACGTACTCGTCAGATCAAGATTTCGTCAGAAGTCGCATTCATAGTAACCGTAGCCTAAAGCGTCTTCTTTGGTTAGTTTATCACCCTTTCGTTTCCTTTATGTCATTTGTGTCTCGGTACCCAAGCCAAAGAAACCTTTGACTTTCTAGTTGTTTTAACGCTTCCACGCAATCCCATACCAATTTTGATCTGCATGGTGCTGGTTGCTTTCAGCGCTACTTGGCTATCGGAAAAAATGGCAATTGACTAGTTTTCAGATCCCTGCCTCATTATTTCGATAGTACAGTATTGAATTGCGGCTACTGTTGCATATTTTTCTAGACTTAACATGATATTTTTATTAGGTCTTGTCCCGTAAATCCCGACTCCCACTGCCTGTTCCGTTTTGGATACTAGTTCCGTTTTGGATTCCGTCTGTAAACTAGTTTCTCTTGTGTTTCGATTGAGACTCCATTGTCCCAGTCCTTTTCGATTGATATTTCCACTCGAAAGTTTCTTTGAAAGTTACATTTTGCAACAATACTGTTCGTGGGCGTTCTTAAAATGATGCCTTCAATTCATCATTCAATGTATGCCCTATTCCGTGCTGCTGCCCGATGATTGAAGATAATGGTTATCATTTTTTTTCAATAATAATAATAATAATAATAATAATAATAATAATAATAATAATAATAATAATAATAATAATAATAATACTCACCCTATAATTACTCCGAAGAGTAACCCCTTAGGTCCTCTCAGGGACCTGTGCGGGAAGGAGTGGCTATTATTATTATTTGCCATGGCGCACTGGGAGCGACTTAAGATTATTTCGGTAACGCATTTGCTTTACAGTTCTGAGGAAACCCAGAAAACTCAGAACATTACCAAATCTAGGGCATGTGCGGTTGGATTGGCATCTATGCATCCACACCTATACACTAGTGTATTAGTGGTTGCATATCAAGCCCTGACGGAGAAAGCGAGACAATTAAAAATCGCTACCCCGGCCGGGACTTGAACAACGCGCACAGAGGTATCGCGATTGGAAAGACGGCGCTTTAACCCACTCGGCTACCCGTGCCCGGTATTAAAGCTGTTAGCCTAATCGAATAAGTCTCGGAGGGCCAAACCGTAAATGAGATTCACTACCTCCAACTCTTACAAAAATTGAGGAAACACGTAAGGAAGAAATTTTCGGATCTGTACAGGGACAATTCCTGGACTCTCCACCAAGACAACGTTCCAGTCCACAACGCATTGTCTGTGAACATATTCCGCATTTACCGGACTTTGGCTCCCTGTGACTGTTCCCAAAAATCGGAGTTTTTGAAACGAACTTGTTTTGAGAAGTACAAAGTGGAATTTTCAAGGAAAACGTGTTGAATTCCAGAATTGATTCTAACAAAGGAAAATCACATGCAACCGTGTATAAATAGGAACAGAGAGTAAATGGTTGGCCATATTAAGTGGACCCATCTGACAACACTGTAACTTTGACAAGGAGTGTCAGAATGACTAATGAAAACACGTGTTTGAAGCGTTAGTCTTAGGAGATGTTTGCTATGGATCAGTACACACCAATCGAACGCGCTGAAATTGTACTTCTCAAAATAACTTCTCAATAGTGAGAACTCTACATGCATGGAGAAAAAAAAGGGAAGAGTGCGCCGTCAAAGAACACAATAAAGCATTTACACGAAATATTTTTCTCTTCTGGTATTGTGGCTAATCCCAGGTGTCCAAATAAAAAGCGACCGAGACAACCTGATGAAAATATCGCGACAGTACAAGCCAATGTTGGAAGGTCACCGCGAACATCAGGTTCACGTCATTCTGCGCAATTAGACATCCCTCGAACCACCCTACGACGCATATTGACTCAACGACTGTTGCTAACCGATAAGCCTCTTCGCTTAGAATATGCGAATTTTTTCGTACAAATGGCCGAAGCCCAGGAGGATTTTTGGCAAACAATAATCATTTCACGTTAAACGGAGCCGTAAACAAACAAAATTGTCCGCTCTACGCCACCGAAAACCCTCAAATTGTTGAAGAGGTACCTCTTCACGACCAAAAAGTGACAGTGTGGTGAGGAATTTGTGCTGATATGATCATCGGACCGTTCTTCTTTGAAGACGACAGTGGCAACACTAAAACTGTAAATCAAGAGTGTTATCGGTCTGTGATAAATGATACCCGATTTTTTATGCCGACTGTTCATGATGGTATGAAGCACTTCTGGTTTCAACAAGATGCCCCCCCCCCTTTTTTTTTTTCTTTTTTTTTTTTTTTTTTTTTTTTTTCCCCCTTTTTTTAAAAAAAAAAAAATTTTTTTTTTTTTTTTTCCCCCCCCCTTTTTTTTTTTCCCCCCCTATAAAAAAAAAAAAAAAAAAAAAAAAAAAAAAAAAAAGAAAAAAAAAAATAAAAAAAAAAAAACCGAAAGAAAAACCCCCCTATATGGGGGAAAAAATAAAAAAAAGGGGGGAAAAACCCAAAAAAGGGGCCCATTATTTTTTTTGGGGGGGGGGCCCCCCCTTGGGGGGTATCTTCTTGGGGGGGGGGGAAACAAATCGCCTTAAACCAAATTAAAATTTTTCCTTTCAAAAAAAACACCAAGAACCCTGCCTGTACTATTTGTATAATAAAGTTACAATTTAGATGTCACACCTCGTACATAAATGAAATTAGTTTCTGGAAAACGTTGCGTACTGTAATAATAGTGATAACTAGAGATCGTCGAGCACGGAGTGTAACAGGACCGTAATCAGTTAACGAATAAAAATCTTAATATGTTTACATATATTATGCAACATAGTACTATTTTTAATAAATAGTACGCTTAAGTCAATGATAAAATACATATGCATATAAATTAAGATAACACGTAACAATGGCAACACTTACCCGACAAAAGTCAGTGTTGAGACAAGGTTCCCATGGCAGATTGGCGGTGGTATGGCGGATTGGCGGTGGTTAAAACATATTATTATGTGCTTTTCTAAGTGTTCTGGAGTGAAACGGCGACGTTTATCACTTAATATTAACTTCCCTTCGTGTAGGCGCCTAAATAAAAACGTTTTTGACAGTTGATATAAAAGTGTTTACTAAAGGGAAACTGTCCCTTACTTTCTCAGCTACCCGATTAAGTGCGTGCGCGGCACATGTGAAATGAATCATTTTTGAATATTTCTTAGATAAAATGTCTCCTGCTTTTAATAAAGACGGGGCTGCTTCAGTTAGTATCACAAGACCTTTATCTGTAGCATCTTGATCGGGCCATATATAATTAAAACATTACGTGATTAACAAAATTTACGATCGTTTCGTGATTAGTTTTATCCAGAACCTTAGAAGCTAGTAGGTGGCTGTCACTAACAGTGTCACTTTTTAACGCACCAATTAAAAAATTAGCTACTGAACGCCCGCAAGCATCGGTAGCTTCGTCTATAATAAAATACACGAAATTGTCTGCAATGTCTTCGCGTATTGATGTCACTACATTGTTGTAAACCTGATCGACATATGCAAGTCTTAACGTACTTTCATGAGGAATTTTTCGGTCCATATATTTTTCTAAAAACGTACGTAACTTGGGGTTCTCTAGTTTGTTTAATGGAATATTGCTTGCAACAAAGGCTTCTGTAAGTTGATAGAAAAATACGGAGTCGTCGGCGCTGGACGGGGCATGGCTTTTCAGACGTCTTGTTACTTTAGTTTTAGCTGAAGAATTTATAATGCGTTCACACACAGTACAAAAAAGGTCATTTCCTTGAATACGTATGTCCCTAAAACCCCCGGGATCACTGTCATACCACGTTTGAAATACTTCCCGTCTATTTCTTTTCACCTCTGGCATGGTACCACACTTTATTCACTTCTCCCCTCAACTAATAATTATTAATATTTATAAAGTTATTTAAACACACGGCGAATACGTAAAAAAACGAAACGTATCAACGCGATGCAATAGCGGCGACTGTCTATTACAGCGTACCATAAATAACTAACATTGCTAGCGCACTTTTCGTAATGCAAGTCAGTTGTGAAGGCCAACGAGTCAAGGGCAGCACATGCACAGTGTCGGCCCTGTGACATTCGCGGTTGGTAATAAGTAATAATATTTAATAATGTACTATGATGCAACATAGTTTCTGTGAACATATTAACATTTTCATTCGTAAACTGACTACGGGCCTGTTACACTCCGCGTTCGCCCCAACTCTAGTGATAACATTCAAAAAGTGCAATAATCAACTGTTTGTAGTTGGGAAGCCTATATTGCGATGTCTCCTTGTTATGTTAGCAATAAAATTGTCGTTACATTTAATACGATGTGTGCTAACGTCTACGTAAATAACATCTTACATCTCCGTATTTTCTTTACGAGAGGAAAGAAAACAAAAATAATGAATTTTATTCCCATATAATTAAACATACGCGATTCTCACAAACAACCAATTATGGTTGTTCTTTTTTAACAGGCAAAATATTCGGCGTTTTTTATAATCTTCCATTTTTCCATTACACGATGAACTGCTTTCAATTTAGGAGACCTTGCCGTTGTTGGCATTTCTCTAAAATAAAAGTCGTATAACTTTATGATATCTCGACCGTTAAAAAAGTATAACTTTTTCAGAAGAAATTACGTCTGTATAAAAGAATATTTTTAATTTCCTTCTGGGTACAGTTGGATATTGACTCGTTTCAGTATAAGACCATTTTAATTTAATGGAAAAAATGAAGACGTGACCAGGGTGAGTATTATAAACTTTGAAGACTTTCAGTAAGTTAAAAGTTTTTAAGAATTATTAATTTTTCTACGTCTACTTGACTCCAACTGAAACGTTTTAATAAAGTCTACGCACCTAGATCAAAAGATGTGATCAACTGAAAATAAATAGGACGTGGCATTCAAAATTGGGCAGTTAGAGCCATTTTTGAGTAAATCGGAAGTGATTAAAATATGACTACAATAAATGCAAATTTATGTTTAATATCCAATTCACAAATATCAATATTTTATCTTTAAAAATAGATAATATAAAATATAATACATATAATAGCCCTGTTGATGCGTTGTCTCAGAAAAGTTCAGCTTGCATTAATTAGGGCAGAATATTTTTTTTCTAGGACTGTTTGAAACTAAGTTTTCGACTTCGAATGCCGGGGGGAGAACTTTTGGCAGGCGAAGGACCACGAAATTGTCGCGCTTTTTTAGTTTTTTGCTTATATCTCCTAAACGCCGCATGCTACAGAAAATTTTATACGTTTCGAAATTAGGGTAGATACAAATTCCATTTACAAATGCAAATGTTCGCAGATGCAGATGTTTGACGTGTGGTTCATACTCTACGGAAATTTGAACATCGGCGATATTTTCCAAAATATCATAAAGTGAAGTTTGTGAGCGGTAATGTTACCCATTATTGCCGAACGCATTGTTGTTGGGAGGCAGGTGTCCTCGAGATGATGACGTTCTTGTGTTGCTAACTGGGATTCCTGGTCCAACCAAAACGAGGGTATACATACTGAAACCAGGAAAGAGTGACAAACCTGGCACCTTATTTCCAACATCATCGTACAAGTATGACTCTGACTACATTCTTTTTGCTCTCACCTTCTCTGGTTGTGATACAACGTCAGTACATTTTGGACATGACAAGACTAAATATGTGTCCTTGAAAACAACCCTGCATTAAAGGAGACGGCACCTACTTTTTATGAGGCATCAGCATGAAGAGCCCAAGTCAGGGAAGCTGTTTTCATAGCAGAACGCGGTGCAGTCACAGAGCAATCACTTGACAAGACTGGGTATCAGCAATTCATCAAGATGTTTTCAGAGGGGAAGTTCAGCTAGCCACGACTGCCACCGACGCTTGATGCAGTCGACAACCATTGCCACAGAATAAGTCCAGTGCTGACTGGGAAACAACTTGGACCACCTTCAGTGGGGACGGAAACAGTACAGCCTTGGTCTCACTCCTGTGCCAAAAGAAGCGGCAACTCAGTTAGTGCTGCAACTTGTGTAATAATTGTTATATGTTCAAAATGTTTCCCAGCACTGAAGTTGCAGAAATATTCTGCGGCAACGATTGTCCGCTGCATCAAAGCTGAACTGGCGTGGTTCAGTGGAAGTACAAAGCTGTACTTCCCCTTTGAAGACATCTTGTTGAATTTCTGATACCTTGTCTTGTCAAGTGATTGCTCTGTGACTGCACCGGCGCCGGCGCCGACATCATACAATGCTATGAAAATAGCTTCCCCTTTCTACTGATTTGGGCTGTTCATGTTGATGCCTCATAAAATGTAGATACCGTCTCCTTAATAATGCAGGGTTGTTTTCAAGGACAAGGGCGTAGCCAGGGGGGGGCGATGGGGGCGATCGCCCCCCTCCAAATGGTCAAGTAAAAACCAAAATAGTCGGGGGATTGTGCTTGCCGTTGCCTACAATTACCTTTTTTTGCTTTTTTGTTTAATCTGCATTGGACCGCCCCCCCCCCCCCCCAAAGAAAAATACTGGCTACGCCCTTGTTCAAGGAGGACACATACCTAGTTCAGTCTTGCCATGTCTAAAAGGGAATTACGTGTCACAACCGGAGAAAGCGTGAGTAAAAAAAATGTAGTCAGAGTCATACTTGTTGAAAAGAAGCCAGGTTTGCCACTCTCTCCTGGTCTTTCAGCATGTGCACGTTCGTTTTGGTTGGATGAGGAATCCCAGTTAGCAACAAAAGAACGTCAACAACACCTGCCTCCCAAACAATGCGTTCGGCAATAATGGGTACATTATCGCTCGCAAACTTCACGTTATGATATTTTGGAAAATATTGTCGATGTTCAAATTTCCGTAGAATACCACATCATATCTAAACAAAGTTGACCAATGCATTTTATAGAACATTTTGTCTGCTTTAATTTCGAAACGTATAAAATTTTATGAAGCATGCGGCGTTTAGGAGATTTAAGAAAAAAAAACTAAAAAAAGTGCGAACATTTCGTGGTTTTTCGCCTGCCAAAAGTTGTCCCTCCAGCTTTCGAAAACTTAATTTCACACTCCCCACCTTATACCCAACAGTCCTAGAAAAAATATTCTGTCCTAATTAATGCAAAGTGGAGTGTTTTTATCGATTGGACTATAACAGAATTTTTTTATAGAACAATTTCTGTAATCCAGGATTTTTTTTTTATATCAAATCATAAATTCTTGAGTACTACTGGAAAACCTAACTATTTTATGTTCAATTTGGCAAAGTGTACGAACACTAATATATTATTCTAGTTATAGGCCTTGCGTTAAAATTGTGTTAGCAACGGATTAATTATTTATTAATAGGACACATAAATAATACAGTAAGATAAGCGAGGGCAAAAGGAAAACGTATAATTTAATAAAAATGAATGCAGAGTATACTTACAAATCGAATACCAAATAATGGAAATTTTCTTCCTGTATACTGTCATGTAACCTCACTGAAAAATAAGAAAACATACAATCAGTTGTTAATGAAATGCAACAGGAAGACATGCAACGTTGAAAATACCACATGTATAATTTGCATTGTGTGTAAATAGTTAACATTGTGTATAATAGTAAATAAAGGGTATAAAACGACAGCAGTTATGAGAAGTCATGTTATCGGAGTACTGTATGTATATATGAGATAATGTGGTTTTATAGATCGATTAATACCTACATGTCATGCCATTAGATAAATTGAGAATTTTTTCAATTGGAAAGAAATGAAAAGCCGGGACCTTTTTCTCACAAATCCTTTATTTCTGATTTGCTACCGGTTTCGGTCACTAAATGACCATCTTCAGGCAACAAAAGTTACAATAGGATTATTACTTTAATTTTGATTATTGAAAAAAAAATGTAATAATCCTATTGTAAAGTAATAAAGTAATAAAGTAATAATCCTATTGTAACTTTTGTTGCCTGAAGATGGTCATTTAGTGACCGAAACCGGTAGCAAGTCAGAAATAAAGGATTTGTGAGAAAAAGGCCCCTCTTTTCATTTCTTTCCAATTGAAAAAAATGAACTCACATTTTGCCATACTACAAAGAAATTGAGAATTGAATCACTACTAGAAATCATTAACGGCATATCTAGGAATAGCTCAAACACTATTATAAACTTATTTATGTTCCGCTCTGTATTACTAAATACAAGTTTCCAAAAGCAGTATGTGAAACTTGTTTAAACTTTCTTGTTTAAAATCTTCGTAATAAAGCATGCAACCACATCATAATTTGGGCTATACCTACAAAAAAAAGCTCAAACGAATATTGAAAAAAGTAAGTTTTTCCAGATGTCAGGAACGCCTTGCTAAACAATTGCTATTAGTTTTTTTAAAAGAACTAAAAACTTTAAATATTTGTCATCTGTTCGACTGTAATGTTTTCACACTTTTTTTTAACAATTCCCCTCCGTTTTATTTGAAATTTGTGATAATTGCTTTCTACTCATATAATAATCACGTACTAAATGTGATGGGACTTGATGTGAATCCCATGACTCATTATGACACTACGAGAAATTGAAATCCATCAGCCATAATTTGGTTTTATTTCTCTAATGTCATTCGTTTTTTTACGTTAAACTAAAATAAGCTTACTAGTACGAGTTCCGACCGCGAGATTTCTGTCCTCATGGAGAAATAGAATGCGATGTGTCTGGAGTTAAAGGTCATGTGAAAGATATTGTAAAAGGTTATTTCATATAAAGGTCATGTATAACATACGAGGGTGGATCAAATATAAACGAGACTTTTCGTTCTGAGCGTTTCACAGTCATGGGACGGCGGGGCGGCTTCAGGTAATGTTGCGTTGGAATGTCAGGAGAAGGGGTATCAGTCGGCCAAACTTCGCCGATCGCTCGAGTAGTCTGTTTAGGGATGGGCAAATGGAAAGAATATATCGATATATATCGTATCGATTTTTTTAGACAATATCGATATATACTAAGGAAAAAATATCGATATTTTTACACCAAGGCACGATTACCTAAAAAATTGTCAAAATATTCGAACGTGAAAAAAATTACCACATATTTGGCAGTTGTATTAGTTTCATTTATTATTAAAATACATATTTATTTATTATTAGTGAAGTAAAAAAGACAATTATTATTAAAGTCAAAAGTTTAAATAATTGTTTCTTATTCAAATTTTACTCAAACCAATATTCATCAGATATAGACATCAGAAGCACTCTTTCTTTAATGTGATCCCCGGTTAATCTGCTTCTATTATCTGGCACAGATAAATTCACAGCCGAAGCAAGTCTTTCGGATGATACTGAGGAAGCTTTACAGATTAAATATTTTAAAGCAATCTCAGAGAGAACCAGTATAAAATGACGAAAATTCACCCAAAACTGTATCGGGTCCGATTTTCTTTCTACTAGTGGTTGGTCTAGATACTGTTTAAGTTCATTGGGAACACAACCAGAGCTTGGAACCTCTGCTCTATTTATGACAATAATAGGTGGAATATATACTTACTATAAAATATAATAAAGCTCTTAAAAAAATATCGAATTCGATGCACGAAAATAAATATCGATTATCGATATTTCGAGATTAAAAATATCGACGATATGTATCGATTATTTTCTGAAAAAATATCGATATTTGGTGCCCTTCCCCAT
The DNA here is from genome assembly GCA_029963805.1 of Aromia moschata. Classification (NCBI taxonomy): domain Eukaryota; kingdom Metazoa; phylum Arthropoda; class Insecta; order Coleoptera; family Cerambycidae; genus Aromia; species Aromia moschata. The sequence continues at coordinate 286,574 of JAPWTK010000308.1, read as the reverse complement.
CCGTTGTGCGATGTCGGAGGAAGAAGTACCGTCCTCCGTTGCGCAATGCATAATAATTAAATTTCTTACCCAGGAAGGCATCAAGCCTGCCGAAATCTTGCGTAGATTGACAGCACGATTCGGTGATGAAACACTGTCAAGACCTCGTGTCTTTGCCTGGCATAAGGAGTTTGGCCAAGGCCGTGAAAAAAGTTGAGAATGAGACTCAAAATCGTCGCCCTCGGACGAGGATCACGAAGGACAACATTCGTGCCGTTCGTCAACTCGTGGAAGGAGGCCGACGTTTAACGGTTGCTGAAATTTCTTCCGTGGTAGGAATAAGTTATGGGAGTGCTCAAGCCATTATCACAGACCAACTAGGGTTTCGTAAAGTGTGTGCCAGGTGGGTACCTCGTCTTTTGATCGGCGAGCAGAAGTTGACACGCTTGCAGATTTGTGAGCGGCTATCGGCACGGTTTACAAAAGAAGTTGACTGATTTTTAAATCACATTATCACCTGTGATGAAACTTGGGTCCACCACTATACGCCAGAGTTCAAGCAAGCCAATATGGAGTGGCGAAGAAAGGAGGAGGTAGCCCCAGTGAAAGCCAAGTCCCGGCTTTCAGCTGGCGAAGTGCTTGCGACTGTGTTTTTTGATCGGTATGGTGTTTTGCACATAGACTTTTTACAAGATCATCGCACTGTCAATGCAGAGTACTACTGTGACCTTCTGAGTAAGGTTAGACTTGATTATCGCGGGAAAAGACGTGCAATGCCGATGCGAAAAATCATTTTGCTTCACGACAACGCTCAACCCCATACTGCGATACTCACTCGCAACAAATTGGAGGATTTGGGTTGGGAAACTCTTGAAAACTCTCCATACAGCCCTGACCTTTCGCCCTGGGATTTTCACCTCTTCGGACCATTCAAAGAGGCACTGGGAGGCTACCGATTTGACAATGATGCAGCAGTAGAAGTGTACGTGCGCAATTGGCTGCAGACACGACCATTTTCTTTTTACAATGAAGGTATCACAAAACTTCCAATACGGTGGGAAAAAATGCATCAATAGAGGGGGGATTATGTAGAAAAATGATACATACAGTTTTTTTTGTTATTATGAATAAAACAGTTTGTACATGCAAAGTGTCGTTTATATTTGATCCACCCTCGTATGTACATGTTTAATCAAAGAGCCAACTGTGTCTTATGGATGAAATATGTACCTCTTTAATTATCTCGAAAATTTGTATCCCATTATTTGTTTTTGTATCCATGTTATTTTTCTATTTTATCGAAAATTTGTATCCATTTCATATCCCATAAGAAAGCCTATCAAAGCGTAGGGAAATAAATAGGAAATCGGACCGAAACCATTAGAAGTATGTCGGTAGAGCGTGAACGGCCGACCACGTCCTCATAAGTGGGGCCGTCAATTCGTTTGGGCCGCTATATAACAAGCGATGCAATGCGATGAAATATAAATGTGGTTTTGCAATGCAAAATTTTTTTTATTTTTCGTCAAATTCCCCGAAAAATCCCACCAGGCACTAAAAGAGGCCGCATCCGGAAGTAAGCGGTAGAGAAAAGTAAGTTTCTTTTAATGAAACAACCTAAATTTTGACAAATTTGGATGTGATTCTGATTTGGTTACGGTTACTCTGTGTGACACGATTTTTGTACCCAAAGAATCAGTAGCTTCAACAGTTTGTTAGCACTAAAAAGAAAGGAGGAACTGAACACCAAATGTTTCTATAACGTCACATTTTTGAGCTACACGTGGATAAAATTTTTAACAGTCTTAGTGACGTTATCTGTCCATCTATAGAGAACTTCTCTGGGTTAAGGAATATTGAGGAGATATGGCAACATTGCAGCACTGAAGGGTTTCTGGAATAACCCCTCAAATACGGATCCTCAACTCCAATTCCTCCAAATAAGGGAGAAACCCCTATTTGGACCACCTCTACCAATGGTCATGTTAAAAGAAATAAAAACATGCAGTCCACACTGAATGTTAAATACAAACATTTTCAGTGGAAGTGTGTCCTGTCCTGAAAGTAGAAGCCTTGATACATCGATTGCAGGATGTATTGACTAAGCACTGTTGTTTTCTATGCAGGTGGGATAGTAGAAATACTGGCAAACACTATACTGAGATTCGGAAATAAATGAGACTAATTCATCGCTAAAGTTATAAGTAAATACATGATCATTTTTGTGCATAGGAATTTCAAAACATATTTTTGCACATAAAAAACAGGTGTAAAGTTTATTACCCTTGGCGGATATCTTGCTTTCGAGTTCTTTTCGGCCGGACCATTCCGGTATATGGTTCGCGCTAACGTTAATAATACCTTTTTTTTTTTTTTTTTTTTTTGGTTGGATTAGGTCCAGGAGTAAATAACAACTATTCGATTTTTGCCAACGTTTCGGAGCTTTATTTCTCCTTCATCAGGGCTCACTACAAAGATAAAAAATAAAGAAGAAAAAAAAGACACATACAGCACTAGTGGAACACATAATCAAGAATCCAGAATACAAATTCAACTTTGAAAACTGTAAAATATTAGGAACAGAACCAAACCTTAAAAAAACGATTACTTTTAGAAATGGTAGAAATAAAAATGAATAAAAATAGCGTTAATAAACGTAGTGACATGGACGACTTAAATTCAGTTTATTACAACATTCTAGAAAAGAACTAATTTCAAAACATAATATCTTCATTGTCTCAAATACATTAATAATACTGCTTCCCACTCCCTAACACAAATGTGATATGCGTACGACAGGTTAGATTCTCTCAAAAACCTTCATTACTATAGTAATTTTTAAAGTGTATTGTCCTGTTAATAGTGTTTAGCCTTTATCGTTATACATTTACTATATTATGTATATAGACAGTGCCGCCAATGTTTGTAACGTACCACCTTACATGACAACAATAACAACATTGATGTAAGTAAAAGTTACAATTGCTTTTCTGTAGTAATCTGTAATTTTTCAAAATCTATATCTTATATCTACTTCTGTATAAAATTGTAGTGAGCCCTGATGAAGGAGAAATAAAGCTCCGAAACGTTGGCAAAAATCGAATAGTTGTTATTTACTCCTGGACCTAATCCAACCAAACCAAAAAAAAAAAAAAAAATAATAATAGAGAAGAAGGTCGCTAAATTCCCCACAGTTAATAATACCGACCTACTAATGTTTGACCTACTATAGCAGTCGGAACACCCGCTGTTTTTAGAAGCAGGTCCGGCTCGGAATCGTTTCCAAAATACATATCAGTTCATAGAATCTCGAAGTAGCAGCGAGCATTTTTAAACAGAAAAGGCCCCAGCATGTATTGTGTGTCGTATTGAGCGGTGAATGAATTTTGAGCGAATAGATCTATTAGAGCCAACGCTTGAAATTAACTATTGTGTGACGTCATACCTCCAATAAGGTTACGTCAGACCACTGGGGCCATCAATGTTTAAAAATACTCTACATATCTAGTACATACACATACATATTTTAGTTATCTATCTAATTTTACAAGTATTGAACGTTACATCTAGTATTTCTACGTGTTTACCTATTTCTATAGATTTGAATTATTAATAAAAATATGTCGTTTCATACTATCTTGCAGAGTAATGGAAACAATGCGGTTCATTGTTGCATGAGTAAATCTTAGTCCTCATAACGGCGAATTGAATTTATCTTTTGCACGTTGAATGTAATTGGTCTAAATCAGAAATTAATTAAAATGCAAAATAAAGTGTACTTAACATAGTAAAACGATAAAGCAATCACCAGTTTACGTCATTTCAGTTTTGAAACGATTTATACCAAACACATCCAACATGCAAAAGATAAATGCAATTCGCCCTTACGAGGACTAGGTTTAAGTACCTCTTGAAAGTACATTACTATTTTCATACTAAAGTGCATTTAACCAATACAAAACATTTGTCAAATTCGGGTGAGCCTACTGCGAGTGCAGTAACGAGTATACAAGGTGCAAGTAACGTCAACCAAAGTTAGTCAAAGTCGTAGAGCCGGTACTTTTACTCACAGTTAAGACCGATTAATTAATTAGGCGATAAGGCTGTGAAAAGGCTCGCTCAAGATGGAGTACCATTTTTTCAAAATCAAACAAAGACCACATGAGAATTTTGTACAAATTTTGTACATTTTTTGTACAACCATGAATTATTTTTGTACACCCTGTTTAACCGGCCGAAATAGAAATAAAAAAATGGTACTCAAACTTGAGGTCTGTGTACACTTTTTCCAAAATCAAATTTTAATTATACTATTAAAAAGATCGAATTTTGTACATTTTTGTACAACCAAAAATTATTTTTGTACACCCTTCAAAAAATGAAAAAAAATCATGTGTCAAAAGTAGTACACAATCCTGACAATTTTTGAAAACTGAAAAATTCATATGTTTATACGAGTACGTCATACTTGAGCACATTACTTCAGCACATTAATCTACTAATAAACGTTTTAAAAGTGTTCCAACAAAACATAAATTTAATTTAATCTCATAACATTTTAATAAGAACAAACAGGATAAGACTTTGGTAACACTCAGGTAAAGTTTTTTTATTATATTTTTATTATATTTTGGTTCATTCTTTATTGCTTTTTTTTCGGTAATAATATGTTATTATATACATATATTGCTTTGGACTATGGCTGTATGTGATGACGTATAAACATATGAATTTTGCAGTTTTCAAAAATTGTTAAAATTGAGTGTCAGATTTGAATGTTTTCACTTTTGAGAGGGTGTACACATCTTCTCACTACTTGTTTAAAATTTGTTTTTGGTAGTGTACACAGGCCTCAAGATTGAGTACCATTTTTGTATTTCGTTCGATTTAGGCCGGTTAAACAGGGTGTACAAAAATCATTCTTGGTTGTACAAAAATGTACAAAAATCACTCTATATGATGACGTATAAACATATGGATTTTTCAAAGTTTTCAAAAATTGTAAGGATTGTGTACCACTTCTGACACTTGATTTTTTCATTTTTGAAGGGTGTACAAAAAATAATTTTTGGTCGTACAAAAATGTACAAAATTCGATCTTTTTAATGGTATAATTAAAATTTGATTTTGGAAAAAGTGTACACAGACCTCAAGTTTGAGTACCATTTTTTATTTCGATTTCGGCCGGTTAAACAGGATGTACAAAAATAATTCTTGGTTGTACAAAAATGTACAAAAATCACTCTATATGATGACGTATAAACATATGAATTTTTCAAAGATTTCAAAAAATTGTCAGGATTGTGTAACACTTTTGACACTTGATTTTTTCATTTTTGAAGGGTATACAAAAATAATTTCTGGTTGTACAAAAATGTACAAAATTCGATCTTTTTAATGGTATAATTAAAATTTGATTTTGGAAAAAGTGTACACAGACCTCAAGTTTGAGTACCATTTTTTATTTCGATTTCGGCTGGTTAAACAGGGTGTACAAAAATCATTCTTGGTTGTACAAAAATGTACAAAATTTGTACAAAATTCTCATGTGGTCTTTGTTTGATTTCGAAAAAATGGTACTCATACTTGAGGGAGCCCTGTGAAATGGTATGTGCATTAACTGGGACTAAAAGTACCGGGCCTGTACTCGGGGCCTAGTATCTACCTCCTCTGCACAACACTGATTGGTTCCCTAAGCCCATCCTGTACTGTTAGTTCTGCACAAAACTGATCCTGTCTCTAGTTATAAGACAACGTGCTTCGGGAGGCACAAATAATTTTAAACTTCGCTACAGAGTCAATATAAAATTCTATTAAAAACGCTTTACTTGAGCTATTCGACTCTGTATTCTTTGTATATATGCAGCGTTATTTTCTGAATGCAGTGGACGAGTTCATTTTTAGATTGCTAGAATCGCATCGGTCGTATAACTTACACTGGTCCACTAGCTAGTGCTGTCGGGTGGTGTCGGGATAAGGTCGATTTGTCCCGATGAAAGAACGGTTTGAAGAAATGGGCGGTGCGGATTATTCAGACGCGCAAAAATATATGCATATATGGGCACGAATTAACCTGCCAGAAGTGTGAGAGCTTGTATTTACGTTGGAACGCATGGCAGTTGGTGTTAAACCTATTTAATTAATAAATTCCGTTTAAAACGAATATAATTAATAAATAGTGATTTATTAAATTATCAATACTGTAACAATTAATAACACTGTGTTTAATAATTATTGTGACAAAGTTTTGAAAATGGAATCATCGACAAGCGGAGATCCGCGTGAACGTAAATCGATAGGAAAATATCAAATTTAAAGACTAATATGTAAGGTGTATGAAGGAAACTCGAAACTCGGAAAGTGCTCGAACGGTCAAATCAGTGTTTCGTAGGCTGTAGATGGTACTTCTCTAACAAAATAGTATTATATAGTTCTCTAACAAAAACGTCAATGCTTACTACTTACCGAGCATTAAAAACAAACAATATAGTGATAGTTAGAATACACTACAAGAAACGTGGGGCAGAAAAAATAAAGATCGACGACGATATTAAATATGTAATTCGCAGAATAATTCACGATTCCTTCTTTTTTTCACGACAAGTACCGCATACTTTAAAAAAATATATATGGAGCTATAAAAAGTGACTGTGACCTTCCAAATCTATCTCTCCTGAGATGAATTTCAAATTTGTCAAAAGAGAACGGAAAAGTATTTAAATGACAAAGATGAAATTGTGTTATGGCGTAGGAGATATGTATTTGGAAAAAATTCGCGTAGCTCGAGAGAGTGGAAAAAAATTATTACACTGATGAAACCTGGCTTAATGAAGGCCATACCGTAACTAAAGTGCGGCAGGACTTAAATATCACGACTATACGCCAGACTTTCATGGAAGGTTTTTCAACGGGTTTAAATGCACCTTCAGGCAAAGGACGTACTTTAATTATTACGAGTCAAGTAATAACAGTTCGAGTCAAAACAAACTGGCGACTATCATGAAAACATGAACGCCGATGTTTTCGAAAAGTGGTTTTCATCTGTATTAGGCAATCTAGAGCTAGGGTCTGTTGTGGTTATAGACAATGCACCTTACCATAGTCGTCATCTTGAAGCATTATCAACGACCGCGTGGCGCAAGGGCCATTGTAGATTGGCTGAACAATAAAAATATCCCGTTTGAAAATAATCAGTTAAACCTACAATTACTGGAAATACAGTAGCAGTAGTAGACGAAACAGCGGCAGTTCATAGAATAACAGTGAATCTCTTACCTCCATATACATATGTAATTGTGAACTTAACCCCATAGAACTAATTTGGGCTCAGGTAAAGGGTGATGTGGGACGGAATAACACCACTTTGAAAGATGTAAAAGTTTTATTTGAAGAGGCAATTCGAGGTGTTATTGCCATACCATGACAGAAATGTATCGGACATGTTCTTAAAGAAGAACAGCGATTTTGGGAACTCGACACAAGGATAGAAGTTTTACTAGAACCGCTTGTTATCCACGTTAATAATGACGATGATTCGATTTTAGCATTTCAGATGACGACTCAGACTAAGGTAAACATACACCCTAGGAAATTGCACCTTTACATATTGGCGATACATGTGTAGAAGAAAATAAATTAAAAGACACCAGTAAGGACAGACAAAGACAGTTAGATGCCACATTGTTTCACGCTTGTGCACGTATTAGAAACGTATGAGACATGCGCGTAATATAAATTTGGAGTGGGATATTACCTACACGCCTATCGCCGAATTTGAATGCAACTCAGTACTTTTTCGCAGCTATGGATGTGTACATCGACTTAGCTGTATGAAATGAAATTCTTACGTAATTCTGACTTTTACAATTATCCCATACACTTAAAAGAAGTGTACGAACATAATTGTATTTATTTTCAACTAACTTCCTTAACTAACCGGTCTGCAAGAAAATAAAATTGAAGTTCTATAAAAAAATAAAAAAAAAACAATATAAATCAACCCGGTTATAAGACGAAAGAAAGAAAAAAATGCTCATTGAATAAGTGGTTCAAAAATGTCGCCCCTTTGTGCTTCGCAAAAAACCTAGTCTATCGTAAAACTCAGTTCTTACGCGTTCTAACTTCTAACACTTCAGGGGGAAATATTATTTAGGACTTGTACAATTCTGGCCGTTTAAATTTCGTGGTCGTTCATGTTCATGTCCGTAAACAGTTTGTTTTATTTGTTAAATATTTATTGGCATTTAAGGAACCGTTTATAAAAAATGGCCCAACGATGGAATCGCCTAAAATACCAACCCAAACATTTAACTTCTCAGGATACTGCGTGCGCACAGGAATACTTAAGTGCTTATTTTCCGTAGACCAATAACGATATAATAATTCAATTCACACGTGCGCATTATAATTTATGGGCGGGGCGTTCCGCCTACATATTTTATTGCTACCCTATCACGAAAGACAGAGAATAACGATCATAAAAGTTTTAAAATGACATTTGCATGAATTTTAATTTGCATGTCTTTAATAAACGCGTAGGTACATGTGAACAGTAATTAATTAGTAATATTTTGCAATTCGCTGACCTATAAAACAACACGTTTATGGAAATACAGGTACGTTTCCTGCTCACTTCACCCTTCGCAACGCTCCAAACCCTTATTTATTTCCGAATCGTAGTATAGTCTTGATAAAAGATTGGTCAATATGGATTGTGATTGTGTGTGCAAAAGCGAATGTGAAATGAATGATGTGAAAACAGCCACGGTCGTCCATCCACAGATTTAATATTTCACAATTACCACGACGGTATGATATTTTATGACATTTAGTGATGCATTCAATTAGACCAAAAAAATGAGATGGTGGAAACTACCCTTAAATTTTAGATGCTACATCTTATATAATTGAAGATGTCGATTTATTATATTATATGGCTTTAATAAATAGGTATCAAACACGCCTGTAGGTTGAAATCATTTCCCTTCCCATAATAAGGGTGCATTAACCCCTAGAAGTAATTACTTCAGCCATATTTGAGGATGTCGGTTAATTTTTTTCACCTAAATGGCTTTATTATATATTTATAGAATCCGCCTGTAGCCTGAAATCATTTCCCGGGCCGTAATAAGGGTGCATCAACCCCTAGAAGAAATAAAAGTACTCCATCCACATTTGAAAATGTCGATTAGTTTTTTCACGTAAATGGCTTTATTATATAGTTAGCAAACCCTTCTGCAGTTTGAAATAATTTCCCGGCCCGTAATAAGGGTGCATCAACCCCCCGAAATAATAAAATTACTCCAGCCACATTTGAAGATGTCAGTTACATTTTTTCACGTGAATTGCTTTGTTTAGCTTGGTCAACAGTACTATTAGAACTGGAGAAGATCTAATCCACTTTAGTAAGTCACTGCGTACCGTTGGTAGATAGTTACGTAACGTTGTATGACCTGGTAACGCATTCTCAAAGGCATACTCTTAATTTCTTGTTTCACACTATTTATGTGACAGCTACAGATACTCGCAAAAGTATTCTATTAGATGTGCCGTTTTAAATTGTTTGAACCTTTCCTATTTCATTTTTCCTTTGGTGGCCGAATACTTTTGTGTCATATAAATTGGATATGATCGTGTTTTGTCGGCAGTTTTTAAATTATGTCTGTTTTGATTACTTTTTTATGTTGTATAATAAAGCATAATGTTCATATATGTATCATTGTGTTTTGTTTCTCTTGTTTGCCAGTCAATGATAACTATTTCTTGTATGTCAATTTATTAGCAAAATCTAGGGTGGCCGAATACTTTTGTGAGTATCTGTACAATAGCATTTGTCCCTACACAGCAGTTTCCCTTACAATCTCTAGGCATAACGGTCGCCCCATCATAAAACAAATCTTCGAAATCACCGATGAATTTTTGTCACTTTGTCAGCAAATGGTAGTTTTTTAGACGTGAGCACATGCGACATTTTATTGTTAACGTAATACCGATGCCGATGACATAAATACCTCGAACACACTAATAATAATGCTAGAGTCTATAAGACGATCAGGCAAAACGACTGAAGCCTCATATAAAACGTCTCAGGTGCGGGTCGCCCGCCGCGCGCCGCGATAGGAGTCAACCACTGTTGACAGGTAAAAAAGGTTTACCTATAGGTTGTCCTATAGGTAAAACAACATAAGTGTTACGCTCCCTGGTGGTCACTCAACAAACTAACGTATGGGCCATCGTTTATTCAAACGTCCATTTAAGTGCCATTGTGTTTTGAAAATTTTCCGTTTTATATTTGTGTTGTATTCATTAAAATTTATAACATTAGCGTTATTTTGTGAGTATTATAATTAGAATGAATAACTATTGTTGTGTACCTCGCTGTTCGTCCTGGATTAAGAGGGATTCCCAATTAACTTTTCATATATATCCTGAACAAGGAAAGCATCAAGTTTCCCTTATAAATAAATTTGATCAAAAGGAACGTATAGACAGGCGCAAGGCTTGGACATTAAAACCTGTGTTAAAACTGAGGAGAGGAAAGCCCGTTAATAAATTTATGAAAGTATGTTCTCTTCATTTTGCTGAGGAGGATTACTTTTATCGATGTAAGTTTTAGTATTTTAAGGTTAATGCAAAGATTTTTATCATTATCATTGTCTGTTTCTTCAGTTAAGGATTCAAAAACAACACACTAATGATGCCGCAGCCACCGTATTCCCCCGACCTGCCCCCTGCGACTTTTTTCTGTTCCCAAAACTAAAGAGGCCCATGAAAGGACGACGCTTCGCTACGATTGAGGCGATAAAGATGGCATCGAAGGAGGAGCTGAACAAAATCACAAAAAAATGTTTTTTTAAAGTACTTCGAGGATTGGAAAAAAACGTTGGCATATATGTATGTCGGAGCCGTATGGGCACTTCTCGGGTTCGACCGCATGGACATATTAATTAAACACTTGATGTACGCCTATGACACTTTTATTAATTTAACACAGGTTATACGAGTAGAACACACGCCAGTTTACGATACACAATTTAAAATGAATGTTAGTAATAACTACCGTAAAGTAAAAAGTAATTATCTACCGAAAAAAAATACAAAAGAAACGATAAGACAAGTAACTAACGATCCGCCCCCGTTAGCCCGTACGCGTGCTGCTTTCCTTCCTAAAGCTCAAATTCAACTCCCCATTCTGGGTCCCGGGCTAACGGGTTTGTTCCGTTCGCCCCCAAGCGTGTTACTTTGCCCATATAAGGAAATGTGTTTTATCCTAAACGCCTATTGGCTAAAGGCTATCTTAAACATTCTTAATATAAACAAAAATATGTACCAAGCATATCTACAAATTCAATATGCCCAAACAACTACAAATCACCTTCGTAATGACTTGTGGTTAACAAATAAACAAATAGACACACACATAAATACGGTCATTTTAGTGGTGACATAAATATCGTAGCTGCATTTTAGGTTCCCACGGAGGAATTCATAGGCGGGTGGATTTTTTTGTTGCAGCCGCCATGTATTATATCCGAGGGTAATTACTTTGAAGGGGACAAAATAGATATTGTTGAATAAATAAATACTTTTTGAAAAAACACAAAATTCGCGCTACTTTTTGAACAGACCTTACACCACAAATACATCAGTTCATAAAATACTATCTTAAGTTTATAAAATTTTGACCAAGAGCTAAAGAGCTAAAGAGCTAAAAGTGAAGCAAAATAAGAAGAGATACATTCAATTAGATAATTAGATATTATATAATAGGTAATTAGACTAATTCACGTAGTTTCATAACATTAACATTTCGTTATTTTTCAAACTAAATATAGTGGTGCAAGACTATTGAAACTGAGTGTATTTATATACGCAACAAATCATCAGTTCAAAAAATTTTTGATTCATACAATTTTGACGAAGAGCTAAATACCATAGAGTTAAGTCTCAATTACACTAAAAGCTGTTATAATTGGATTTAGAGAACTTCAGTATAAAGTGCAGAAATTTTGATCAACAATTTGTTACATGCCTATATAGAGATGGGATGCAGAACGTCGCTTAAGATCCATTGTCCTGATTCGCATTTTGATTTTCTCCTTCAATCTTGAAGTCGTGAGTGATGAACAAGGTGACCAGTTTCATCAGGGTGTGAAGGGGTTTGAGGAGTGGTTTCAAAGTCGTTAGAATGTAGCTATGTTAGGGAATAAAGGGAAAATGTAACAGAAAAAGTTAAAAAATCACTTCATTCTTGTTTAAGGTCAATTGTTTGTTTACTTTAATTTCAGTCCTACTATTTCAAAAATTGATTTTGTTAACTGTTTTGTAATTAGTTTTTCAACAAATCGAAACAAGTTGTTGTAAATACATTTACATCAGTGTTATCGTCTTTTTTTCGGTTTGTCACTGTTGCCTTTACTTGAAGAATGGAACACAAAAAAAAAAAACATTAACCGTTATTGTTTAATCAATTATTTCAGCAATTTGAAGAGAATACTCGATTTTTTGTTTAATTTACGCATTGTTATAGTGTCCTTTATTAGTACCTATAGTACATATGTGTATGTACATTTTCGCCGAATCACCCGGTATGGAGCGATGCCTCCTGACAGCCTATATCTGCAAAGTCATCACATTAAATGCATAACCCGGATATACCGCAGCGTCATCCCCTTTACCGCAATCGCGTTAAAATTGATTATAATATTTCAAACCCGCCTGAAAGGATGAGAGAGTGGAGAGTCACTTCTTATAAACTGAAACGTCGAGACATGCTAGAGTTAACAGTTCGACGTGCTCGATCATCAACCGTGTGCGGCTGCAAAGGCGAGAAGGGTCTATTTATTAAAGGACCCACTTTGGAGGCAGGAGTTGATCTTTGGAAAAATGACCGCCGTCGTCAGGGTTGAACGGCGTGCGGGCAACGTGAGAGTATTACACTACGTGACACGATTTTTGTACCCAAAGAGTAGTAGTAGTTTTAACAATTTACTAATAGGGGGTAGAATCTGTTACATCATATGTTTAGGGGAGAGAGAGTACATTGATACACGAGGCGCATTGATACGCATTTAAAATTTCGCGGCAGAAGAAGTCCATTTGTTTCAACCTATTATCTCAAAAATGGCACTAGTGTGGGCTACTTGTCATAAAAATTTAGTAACGGAAAAACGAGTGAGAGTAAAGTTACATGTGTTTAGTTTATTTTAGCGCGAGAAAGCAGTTTTTAATGCCTTTTTACATGTGTGTGTTTTTACCAACATGGCAGCAATAGAGTGCTGCTTATGTCACCATTCCTAAACGTCAGTATTATTTAAACATTGTTTGCAACCAAGTGTATGCACGTAATGTTAAATATGTCACTAGTGATTATTTCTGTCAGAGTGCATTTGGGGTACATTGATACATACGTATGAGAGGTACATTGATGCAGTGTATCGATGTGCCTCTACAGTGTATCAATGTACCTCTGCAATTTACAAATGTACTATTTTATTCGTATAAACAAGATTCAGTAAGTTATACGAGGACATGTTACTTGTTTCAGGTTAATGAAAATGGTACGTACTTATCACAAAGAGGTACACTTATCCATTGACGAAGGAGCTATAAAGACTGCAATAACCGATGCTATTAAAAATCACAAATCAATTAGAGTTTCAGCTGCTGATCATGGTTTAAAACCCTCTACACTTCAACATAGAATCGGAAAGTATAGAAAAAATCATAAAAATGAGAATCCAGAGGTTTCAGATGAACCTGGGCACGAAGAAGAAGCTGCGGGCGGAAACCAAATCAGAATATATCACTCTAAATATACAAGTTATACAAACAACTAGGCAGAGGCGAGAAAGTCTCGTATTTACACCACAACACCAGAAAAAGCACGATTAGAGGACATCGCTAAGAAAAGAAATATGAAAAAAATTAAGCAAGTAACCAAGAAGGTAAAATTTAATATTAAAGAAACGGTCCGAAATGTTCATCCGTTCAAAAGTTCATCCGAAAGTGACAGTGAAGTGGAAATGAGCTTATCTGATTCAATTAACGATGTCAGTGATGAAGAACTACCATTGTTGTGTGATTGATGAATTAAATGTTGGACAGATTGTCACGATTTATAATACCGGAAAATTTTTACGGAAAAGAAAAACTGGCATAAGACTTTTTGTTTTTCCTAACTTTCAGAACATCAGTTTAGTGCTTCGAGGAGATGTCGTATTCAAACTGCCCAAATCCATTGCTGCTGGTGGTATACTTCGCCAAAATATATATTTTTATTTTCCAACAGTTCCTAATCTTATAATTCAGTAAATATTGTACTACAATATTACTTTTTTCTCTAGTGTATCGTATGTGTATCAATGTTCCCCAGCACTGTATCAATTTACCCCACCAGAGAGGTAGTTTGATGCAAATGTAGACATTAAAAAAAGTTGCAAAAACTCGAAACTTGTTTTTATTTTTCCTTTAAATATAGTATCATATAAACGACAAATACATAGCCTGTAAGCCTAAAATAAGGAGATGGCGACAAGTATTTTGTCTTGGACAAAATCATAATCATGACAAAAATTGTGCCTCCCTCTCCCCTATATCATGTCACGTTTTAAGACACACGGTGATACAATTTTCGAGCTACCTTGAATTTACATATATTTTTAAAACTATTTTAGTTGACGTTAGTTCTCCTACTCGTATTTAGAGAAATTCCCAAGTTAAGGAATTTTGAGGACGTTTGAAAACATCGCACTGGGGGTGTAGGGGATGCCCCCCCCCCCCCCAAATACGAAACCTGAATCTTCAATTACTTAAAATAACGGAGATACCCCTATTTGGACCACTTAAACCAATGGTCATAAAAATAAATCACCTATTGTTCTCCCTTCAAGAGACTCCTAGGGTACCGAGATCATCCGGCAACTTTTGAGGAACTCTATAAGTTTTGCGGAACTTTCTAGAACATGTATAAACTTCAAGAAGTTTCTGAAATCAATCTCGAAATGTCTATATGTGTAGAAACCTCAAGAAGTTTCTGAAATCACTTTCGAAGAAGACCCGACACGTTTGAAGACCTGACACTAATTATAAGTACTGTTGTTTCTTCTGTATGTGGGATAATAGAGCTAGAGTTGTCTTCTTAATCTTCAGTCGATTCACAAACTTAATCGTCTTACTTATTGTGATATTATACTATGCCTATTGAATAAGTGGTTCAAAAATGTCGCCCCTTTGTGCTTCGCAACAACCTATTCTATCGTAAAACTCAGTTCTTACGCGTTCTAACACTTCAGGGGAAATATTATTTAGGACTTGTACAATTCTGGCCCGTAAATCATTTAAATTTCGTGGTCTTTCATGTTCATGTCTATAAATAGTTTGTTTTAAATATCCCCAAATTAAGAAGTCGTTGGGCGATAAATCAGGGGATCTGGGTGGCCATTTAATAGTGCCCGTAGTACTAATAAGTCGCCCAGGAAATGTGGTTTCCAAGAAATTTGTTACTTGTCGGCTGTTGTGGGCCGGGCAGCCGTCTTGTTGAAACCACACATTCTCCAAGTTAATGCGCAATGCTCGAACAGCCGGAATAATTTGTTGTTGGAGCATAGTTAAATATTTGTTGGAATTTAAGGAACCGTTTATAAAAAATGGCCCAACGATGGAATCGCCTAAAATACCAACCCAAACATTTAACTTCTGGAGATATTGCGTACGCACAGGAATACTCAAGTGTTTATTTTCCGTAGACCAATAACGAGTTATTTGATGGTTGTGATGCTTATGAAGGAAAAAGAGGATTCGTCGGTAAACAAAACATCGTTTAAAAATAGACTCACAGAACTCAAGACGTCTGTTATAATCTTCCGGAAATAACTCTTGGGTCTCCTATACTTTTATAGCATTTATACCCATTTCTTTTCAAAATATTCCGCGCTGTTCGCGCTTCCACATGAACTTGTGTCGCGATGTGCGTACTGGTACACGGTTCATTTGATTCAACAAACGCACAAATGACTACTTCACGTTCCAACCTATTTTCGGATAAAGGCCTAGGGATTGCCTCCTCAGGTTGGTCTGACAAACATTTTTTGCACCCTGTTATGCACCCCGATGTCTCAAATCTGTGGACGATATTTAATACGGTTTTTACCGTAGGTACCGGACGATTTTCAAATGAAAATGCAAATCGCCCAACAACTTCTTCAGCGCTCTTTGAGATGAAATACCACTTAATTATTTACACTTTTTCCTCCTTAGTGTATACCACCATCGTTATTGTTATTATAGTAAAAACGTTTATTTAATTACAATATGAATATTTTATTTACGCAGACACGGCTAAACTGATTCCTTATTTCGGTTATTGTACTTATTGTTAGAGTCTAGACAAGAATGCAATTCACACGTGCGCATTATAATTTATGGGCGGGGCGTCCCGCCTACATAATTTTATTGGTTCCCTATTGATGTAAACACAGAGACAGACAATAAAAGAGAAGAACAGAGAACATACTCAGTCTGGCAACTAAGGATATACTATTTCTCTGTCAGTTCCCTTTATTTGAAGAGTTTATTCTTTTCTTATTTATTAATGCTCGGCTTTGAAATCTTGCACTTTCCTATGGTGTATACTGGCCCGCCCTTATCACATCGGATCAAAACTCCTTACAAAAAATACAGAATTCGTGCATTAGATTTTGCTTTGCCTTGCGTAAATATGATCATATTAGCAGTAGTTTTCGGAATTCAGGTTGGTTAAATCTTAATGAAGATTCCAGCTTCACTTATTAACACTTACATTCAAAATTGAAAGTACTCATACCCCTTTTTTATCTTTTTGATAAACTGATTAAAGGATCAGATACTCACGAACGTGCAACTAGAATGTGTCACTTGTACACCGTTCCTAAACACAGTACTGCTTTGTTTGAAATATCTTTTACATACAATAGTATAAAATTATTCAACGATCTTCCCCTAACGATTAAATCTTTATTAGATTATTTCTTCAGTTGCCACATTTCGCAAACATGCCAAGAAACACATATTGACTCTTAGGAAATAATTAGCACTAACAATTTTAGATTGCTTATAGATTTAGATTGATAGGCTGTTTATAACGCATATATAGATATTGTTTATTGTCTAACTTGCTACTCTTTTTATGTATACCTTATTCTAAATTATACTTTTTGTTAAATAAGGTGGTTGCGTGGTGGAGCAGCTTTGTTGGACGCCGCCACCTAAGTAGATTATTTTTTGTAATATTTTAATTTACGTGTAAATAAAGGCACATTTATTATTATTATTATTATTAATTGAAGCAACATTAAAATAAAGGATATTTATTGGACCGCAAATAAAGTCTGGCTTTTACTTAAAGCTGTTGTAAATGACCTTTTAGGGAAGCACAGAGCTGAAAATGCTGAAATTTTAGTCACCAATTTATTACCCGTAACAAAGAGTATTCAATGGATGAACAATCTCGCTCAAGATCCATTTTCTTGATTCGCATCCGGATTTTTCACTTCCAACCGTGAAGTCGTGAACGATAAACAGGGTGAGCAGTTCCACTAGGGTGTGAAGAGGCTTGAGGAGCGATTTCAAAGCCGTTGGAACTCAGCTCTGTTAGACGATTACCTGTATTGTTGGTGTCTAATATGTTTATTATTAGGGTCCGGAAATGTGTGACACAACGCAGGGTTGGCAATATACAACTCTATGATAATTACAGTATAAACCGTATTTTTTAAGCGCCTTGTAAATTTTGTACGTGTGTATTTTCCTTCCAGACCATAATTATTATTTTAATTTCCTATTTAATTGATTCTTTCTTCATTTCTTATTTTGTATACTCTATCACTTTCTTGCGTAAAGTTTGCTAAATATACTTTGGGGTATGTATACCTATATACAATTGGGTATATATTTGTCTCTATTTGTAAATTATTGACTTTAAATCCGTCTTCAACATCATATTCATATTAACCAATATTTAAAAATACAGAAAAACTGTTTATAATTTTTAAATCTTAAAAGAAAATGTTCAAAAAACCTGGAGCACTCCCTGGGATCTCAGTACCGTTCTGTGGAATATTTGCAGGATTTTTTTTTTCATAATCTAGAAACAAATATGAGGAGAGGTTTTTCGATTTGTTACAAAATATTTTTTTTTTCAAAATGTTATGGCCATTTTAATTTTAATTTTATAGGAACATTTTGTTTCCCAAGATTAAAATGACATAACTTTTTGAAAAAAAAATATTTTCTAACAAATCTAAAAACCTCTCCTTATATTTGTTTCTAGATTATGAAAAAAATTTACTGCAAATATTCCACAGAGCGTTACTGAGATCCCAGGGAATGCTCCAGGTTTTTTTGAAAATTTGTTCGCAAACTTTGTTGACGGTTTTTTCACTATAAATCCTTTCTGTAAGAGGTATGTAGTCATCACCTAAAAGTGAAGTGGGTCCCATGCGTCGTTTTCAAGATATGGCTATCTGAAATATCACCAACCGCCACTGCCTAAAAGTAACACTGATTTGACCTAAATACTCGTATTTACAATAATTACTGTCGTAGAATGGTTATTGTGTATTATTTGAATCATACTTTTTAGTGTAAGTAAACTTATTCAAGTTAATTCGGAGTAATTTGCAGTAACAAATAGATTCAGTTCGTAAGCAGGCAGGAATTCAAGGAACATTAATAATTACACAGATTACTCTTTTTGAATAACAAAGCTTTATGACGCCCGTGACAGATGACCGTACATAAGTTATTACCACATCATGTTTTCCAGGTTTAATTTTAGTGTTAAAACATGCGTTTGTCCTTGTGCCGCATTAAGATTTTTCCATTATTTAGTACCCAATTAGAGAAAGAGGAGAGCCAATGCTAATTACATCAGCCAGAAATAATTAACGTGAGAGGATTTTTTTCTGCAAATAAAACGAGTCGTAACGCGTATACCGTACCTTCAAATAAATTCTAAATTAGAGAAGGCTGTGATTAATATACATGGTGATTCCTAAACTGAGTCATATTTTGGCAGTGTGTAGAACTATCCAAAACACACTTTTTCCAAATATCATG